>JAOTQR010000002.1:19653390-19683280 GCA_025774065.1 Solanum ossicruentum | reverse complement strand
TACTGATCTGAACACCATGTTAGACGATTCGTCACACGAAACAATATACCTGAGAAATTGTTGTCTATGGTGATCCAAGCTTTACATTTTTGCGAAAGCTAGGGGCTATCTTTACCAGGTCTAACAAAGTGAGTAGTTTTCAGAGTAGTGATGAAATTCAACTTTTCTTAGTGTCTGAATTCAATGGAAAAAGCTGTGAAGCACAATAAGATTTTGTTGCCCCCACAGGAGATGTGCAATGCACCTAAACCTCGTGCTTATCTTGATTTTTCTATGTAAGCACATGCCTAATTAAAGTTCTTATAGTTTATATTATTGTGGGTTCAAGTCCCACTGGGCATGTGCTATCCAGGAAACAGTCTCTCTATCTCTATGAGATAGTGGTAAGGTCTGCATATATTTTACTTCCCCAGAGTCCCAGAATCTACTCGTGGGATTCCATTGGGTATGTTGTTGTTTGTACAGTTTATATTATTGTGATGAATGAGATAAAATCTTTATGCCCACAGGGTAGTGTTAAGCAGACAATCTTGGTGTACTGTACCAAAACTGGTTATATAAAAAGAGAGATAGAACTCCACTCTTTATGTATATAAAATTCAAAAATCCATGGCTGACCCAATGTAAGCTTTGAGAGGATGAATTTATTTATTATGATGATGCTGGTATTCCATTATAAGCTTAAGTTTTCCACTTATGTAGCCAGGTAAGTTCTTTTGCTTACTCTTTTGTTCACTTTTTAGCCACATTGGCATCCTATATAAGGAGGGTAACTTTCTTTGGTTGTGGCAACCATAAATATTCACTAATGGCTTCTCAATTAACCATGCAAGAAGAGGAACTGCGAAGAGGACAATGGCTCGAAGAGGAAGATGAGAGACTGTCTATGATTGTAGCTGTTTATGGTGAACGTCGCTGGGATGCTTTAGCAAAAGTTTCAGGTATGATTCAGTTATGCACAATGTTTAAACTACGTACTGTCACGTATTAGAAGTGAATTCAGAATCAAGAGTTAGTGGGTTCAGAATGCGTTTATCTTATTATACGTATACACTTCTTGACATATTTTTGCTTATATAGTTCAAGTGGAACCAATAGGTTTTGCTCATACTGACATGAAATATCAAATAACTCTGTTTAAATATGCTACCATGCAGGGCTGAGAAGGAGCGGAAAAAGCTGCAGATTGAGATGGCTGAACTACCTCCGCCCAAATCTAAAGCACGGTCATATTACTACAGATGAAGAACGTTTAATAATCCGACTTCAGAAACAGTTTGGAAACAAGTAGGCTCATTTTCTTCTACACAAGAAGCTTTTATATGGAATTCTGCCTACTCTGATACCACGTTGAATTGTTTACATCTCACCTCAAAGCTTAAGCTGTTGAGGGTTTTCCGCTTGACTTATTAGTACTAAAGTTTTATCGATATTACAGATGGTCAAAGATCGCTAAACAATTGCCTGGAAGAACTGATAACGAAATCAAGAACTACTGGAGAAGTCATTTGAGAAAGAAAACACTAATTTATGAACAAGGTCGACTAGAATACTCTACTTGTCGATATTGTGTCTGTTCCTTAAGTGTGCCCTTTCTCACCTCCTTCTTTTCATTTGACAGAATCCTCCGGGAGTAACACATGTAATTCAGAACAAAAATCATCGATTTCAAAACGCGATACTGTCCCTAATTCATCATCAAACAGTGAAGACACTGTTTCCGAGAAAGGCGACTGTTCCTCTGCTGATTCTTTGGGACTCTCTTCAAATGAAGTAACATTATTGGATTGGATTCCAAGTTGGTCATATGAACAAAGCAGAATGGAACATCATATGTACTTTTGCAGCTCAAATCTATGTTCTTGTTATCCTCCATAGACAATACTGTCACTATAAGGAATGCAAAGAATATAGTCTTGATCTGTATAGACAGATTGAATGTACATAATACTGTGTCACCTACTTTTGCTTTGAGTTTATGTTATATGCACTGACAATCGAGTAAAATTAACCTACAAGCTACAACTTTGTATATCGAGATCAAATTATGTCTTTCTATTTAAGGTTTCCTCAATCTTGTAAATGACCACCTCAAATTATGTCATTTCTTTAAATGACATCATCTCGATACTCATAATTGATTACCTATATTGGATCTTTCATAACTGACTACTGATGTTGGACCTCCATATTAAATTGCTTACGAGATTTGATTTCGTGACATGAATTTGAGCAATTCACCATGCAATTTGTTGAACCACGACCACTCATTACTGATTACTGATATTCCATATTAAATCGCTCATTAAACTAATACATAGATAATTTTATCTTGAACAGTACTATTATAAATTTTAGACAATTGATTTATATTACTTTTTTTCTCTTTATTAGTACAATTTAAATTTATATACTTCAACGATTTCAACTTTTTAATGGATTAGCTTGTACAAACAAATACTCCACTATCTTTAAAGTAATGTGAAAAATAACGTTATAGATTTATCTTACTTTAGAGATGACTAATCGTAATTTAAATTTTACCTTTTTTTTTAAATTTCGATTGAGTCTATATATCTCAAAATTTATAATGTTCAAAAACTTTTTTTATCTTTCTATTAAAAAATTAAATGCGGACATTTTTCAGTTAACCTAGCCTTCTTCATCCCTCGGGATTAACAAAGAATAGTATAGGAATATTCGCCTATTGTCCATTAGCTACTCTTTTTGGTCTGATCGCAGGCCCTGACTCAATCTCTCTGGACGAATCTTGAGGAGGAACCCTTAGATATTAATTAAATATTATTGCATAAATTGAGATGGAGAAAATAATTATTTTCTCCAAAGTTCTTTGTCTTCATCATTCAAAGCCTTCAAATAAGGTCTTAGCCGTCTTTCCCACTAATATTAGAAACTATATGTTAACCATATTATTCTATTATTTAGTTGCCCATATTATTGATATGCAAATCTATATAATTTTTTTTCAATTAATTTTGCATGCATTTCATAATCTTCCAAAGTTCATTAAATACAATTACCAATAATAATAAAATAATAATGTGCATCCATCATGATATACATTTCTTCTAATAAATTATATACACTAATCTTTTTCCAATAGATGGGAGACATATATTAATGACAGTATTGCTTAATTAGCCAATAGCAATATACTTCAAATTACAATTAATTAAGATAGTGATAATATGGATAAACTAAAATATATTCTATCTTTTTAAAATCTTTGAGTTTAATTTTTGATCAGTATTATAATATTTCAAAGCACACATTGGATAATTATACTCTCACCCAAATTGATACTAATGCTTCATCAAAAATCAAATTTGTTTTGCTCATATCTATCAAGTGAGCAAATAAAGCAAAACGTCTCGTGTAGTCTCATTAGACTCTCATCAGTTTAATCTCATATCGATCATCAAATCTTTCTTTTAAAACAAAACGAATATATTTTGAATTTCTTTCAAAATTCATCAAAACCCTTTCTAAAAACATCATGTACTTTTATATAAAAAAAGTTTCAAAAGTCTTTCACGTCTCCTCGAGACTCTTTCTCAAATCATTGTTTATGCTTAAAATTCCTGTTCATTTAGACTCAGTAAAATAATGATTCGAATTGTTTAAAAATCATCTTTCCTCAACTCACACACAAATAAAATGTCAACCTTAATTCAAAATAATACGTACTAAAATCATGATATTTGACTCAATTTGGATTCACGAAAATATAAACATGAACGACAATCTTAAGAACTAAAGTATAGGAATAATAATAATCTCAATGCATAATTTAATAAGACTTAAAGGACGATGAATTAACTCAATTCATGCATAAAATCAAGTATAATCTCAATTAAGACTCATGTGAATGAAGACATAAACAAGCATCCAAATCAAATTCTTAACTCGTGAACATTATCAATACATATTTATATACATGGAACTCAACAAGACAATAGATAATTCAAGAACTCAAAAACTCAACTCAACTCGAATGAATAAAGATAAAGGAGCATGTGGACGAACTCAGTCCAACATTGTGTTAGTCATACATACCTAGAATGAGTAATTACCGCACGAATTTTGAAAGATAGGCTTGAACCCTAGCTTCTCCTTTTCTCTCAAGCCACCGTTATCAAAGTTTTTAGCGTTAAAGTCATGAAAATAGTGTTTAGAAACTGATATAGGGTCGAGTTTGGTCTCAGAACGACATGGATTGAGTATAGGAGAGGTGAGAAAAAGATCGGAATGCTTCTCATTAAAAACTAATTAAAAATGATATTAAGATTGAGCATACCCGCGACGCAAAATTGTTTCATTTTAGTTTATTTTCTTTAGAAGTACATAAGTGACATGTGTTTTATGAACAAAAGGGTAATTACTCTTGTGGGGTGCATTTAATGAACAAATAGTAAATCACACTCATGACGTGCGTTTTTACGAGCAAAAGTGTACCTTGAACTATGTTGGGCAGGTCTACGTCCAGGTCCGTGACACAGACCTATCACAAACTCTTCTGGTTAAACAATTTTGCCACAAAAAATTATTTTTTGAATTGCTTGATATTTTTATACTTATTTTTAAATTCTTTTTAATTTTTCGGCTCGATCTCAACTTAAACAACTTGAAAAGTTATGTTTTGATCGAATCTTAAGCTAGGGTACTTAGGGGGTATCGATCCCACTCTTCACTGCTAATATCTTGCTGTTTATAGGAATAAAATTGCTTCTCCAAATGTGTCGATGTAGGCGCGCAATTATTATATTTATATTTATAAGGGGAATTGGTTAGGAAAGGGTAGATAAATAATTATATAAAAAATCAATATATGGGTGCTGATAGAGCTTTAAAATATCTGAATTAATGTGGGTTTCAATTTCCACGTTTGATTACTAGAATATCCTGTGCTCCATTCCTATAGATATATTATTATATTATATTGAAAATGGAAAATATGATTAACAACAAAAACATACCCAATGATATTTCACAAGTGGGGTCTGCAAAGGATAGATTGTACGCATACCTTACCGCTACCTTATAGAAATAGAGAGGTTGTTTCCTAAAACCCTCAGCTCAAAACCTATAAGGAGAAAGACCAGATATGACAAAATAAAATGTAAGGTAAGGGAACAAATGGAAAATATGATTAATTTTGTAAATTCACTTGCATTTACCATCAATTGAAGTTTGTTGAAAGATCCTAACGTGGTATGATGGAAGTTTCGACAATATAAATGCATACAGTTCATGAACTTGTTTCGAAAAGTCAAATATATATTCAAATAATAAATATTTGTATTATTTATGCACTGTGATGTGAAATATTTATGATAATTAAATTATTTCACTATATTTTAGATGTATGTACTGATTATATAATAATAAAAATATTTTTAAATTAAAGTATTAATGCTAAAAATATTTTTGAATCAAAATATTGATGATAAAAGTATTTTTGAGTCACATATTCTAAGTAACATTATAAATCGGCCCGATCTTGTCATTTCAATGCAAATCAATTTGAGTGGGATTGGACATGTTAAGAGACAATGGAATAAGCTTGCCTCAAGTCTCTTCATAACTTTTTATCTCTTATTTATATTCTAAACTAAATATATTTAATATTTTTTTTCATTTTATTTAGTTGAGATAATGACTATACCTTGTAAAAATTTCAATGGAAAAGGCCATAATTTAGTCATATAATACCATTGTGAGGTGAAGGTGGGAGGGGGAGGAGTGGGGATGAAGATGAGTAGTGTATTTGAGGGTGGAAAAAACATAACCAATATAAAAAGTCAGAATAAATTGACTTTGAGAAATTATTTTTCTAAAAAAATAAATAAATTTTAAAAATTTATGTGTTACATCAGTATTATGAGTCCACGAAGTATAGTAAGGTTAAAGTGTTTAGTTAACTTAAACAGTCTAAATATGTACTCAAAATTGAAGCATTTTAATAAATGAAACTAAATTTAGGTATCTATTTATATATTACACCAAATTTTAAATAATTTTAGAATGAATTAACAGATGCTGAGACAATAATTAATGGACTTAATTACATATAGGAGTAAAGTTATAATAGGCACGAATAATAAGAGTGGTCGTCTATATTCTTTATTTGGATTTATTATAAATTATGATAAGGAAAAACATCAATCAAACATGCCTTTGTGGAAAATAATTCAACATTTATGCAAAAAGATAAAAAAATTGACAAGAAAGTTTATTATATTCTTTCTCTGTTGTACTTTAGTGCTGTTAATTCATTAAAGTGATAAGTGCATTTTTATATACTTTTTAGCTGGCATTTTTTGCTTTTAAATTTCCAAAGCTCATCGAATTATCGTATTTGACACATAATTGCAAGAAAGATTTAAGCATATATATCGATATTATAATATAGTATTTATAGTATTTAATTTAATATAATAATAATTCATTTTAGTTAGTAATACTACGAACATAATTATTTTATAATTACACAGAAAATTGTACAATCTGTATTTTTTTAATACTAAGACTCACATGAAAACATTAATTTAAAACACATTTTTATATAACACCATCAACGCATTTTTGACTAGTCTTAAATGATAACTAGGTCTTCTAGATTGGTCAAATATGGTCTTACCGGCTTGGATTACACCGTTCACAAAGGTAAAGAAAATAAATAAAAGGAAACGGTTTCCATGCAAAGCGTCAATAAGTGATTTGGGACCCGACTCCGTCACCTGATGTGAGATTCAACTCGATTGTTGATTTAAGATTAATTTTTTAAATTTAGATTCGACCTCAATTTTTAAATAATTTTTTATTTTTTATTTTTAAAAAAAGAAATTTTGAAGTTTTGATTTTTTCGTGGGGTCGGGGGAGGGGGGAGTTAAATTTCACTGGATATGTTATTGAGGTTGGAGGAGAATTTTGCAAAATATTTTTGTTAGTTTTGGAAAGAAAATAATTTTCTTAAATTTGAGGAAGATAAGTTAATTTGGAAAACCTTTTTCAAAATATTTAAACTAATCAAACATGAAAAAATTTAAAAATATTTTCCAAAAAATATTTATCTTCATACCAAACACACTCTTTACCAATGAGTTCAGTGACGAAACAGAATTTTTACGGAGCGTAAAATATGAAGAACTAAACACAATAAAAATCAAAAGTTTTGCTCTTAGTGTCTGGATTTTGGTGTGTTTTATGCTATTTTCAGTCTATTTTTAGTGCTATCGAAATGACTTTTTGTTGCTGTTCTTAGATTTGATGGAATATTTTCCTATGCTTTTTATTAAATCTTTTCTTCATAATTTTCCTTAAATATAATACTTGAAGAATATAAAAAGTGTTTATTTTTGTAGTAAGTTTCATAAATGACAAATATATAAAGTTTAATTATGCTCCATAACTATAATTTGGATAATTATATTTGACAACTATAGTTCTAGCAGTGTTTGTATGATTAGCAAAAGGTTTATATAATTTGTTATACAATTAACAATTTTGTTACAATTTATACACAAGGTTTATATAATTTGCTATATAATTTTTATATAATCGTTCACAATGTTTATATAAATCAAGCGAATTATATAAAACTCAAACTGTAATTACAATGAAATATTTACCGTGAGCTATAATTATTCAAAACTATAATTATATTAGCTAATTAACTAGTACATATTTGTTTTTTGGCGTAATTTTTTCTTTATTTTTTTGGTAAAATCCAATTATGAAAAATGGTCAAGACTGTAGTTCAAATATTGCTTTGAGCCTACCAAAACGTAAGGGATTTTGTCATATATTTTTCCCTCTTTTCCCTCTTGTTGTTTTTCTTTAATTTATTATAATTTGTCGTGATATGGTCGTTGGTATTAATTTATCCAATAAGATTTGAAAAAGAAAAAAGAAAGTCATAGGAAAGTCTCATGTGGCTGCCACACAGGAAATTATATTTTACACAATAATTTTCATTTATATAAAGCCCACTTGGTGACTCTCTTATTACAATTATTAGAATTGATTAATTTGTCACATTTTCTTCAATTCTTGGAGGAAAAAACAATAGCAATTCTAAAAATGGGGCAACAAAGATATCTATCAATTTTATTCATTATCATCTTCTTCTTTGCTACATTCATTAGAGCTCAAGAAGTTGGTAAGTACTACAACACTTGTTTTTTTGAGTATTGAAATAAAAAAATACTGGATATTAAGTTTTCGTTATGAGCAGAGTCTGAGAAAATCATGAGATAATATTGGATCTAAGGCTTCATATGATAGATTGAACAATGAGATCTGATATTTTCTCGAACCTTGCTCATAGCAATAGTGGCAGAATTAGAAAACTTTATGTAAAGGAATTCAATAGATTATCTAGTATCTTCTGTTTTGGCCTTCCAAAAACAGTCTTTTCTATTCTAGTGGTAAGATCTGCGTAAATTTTACTCTCCTAATCCTCACTTGTGGTATTTCACTGAGTATATTATTGTTTTTTTACTCGAATATCAATTGGAAATTAAACCTATGTATGATCTAAAAACAATATTTGAACCACAATATTATCACTATTCTAAAAATTTCTGAGCTTAGTGCATCGAACTGTTCTGTATAATTTATGTACCATACCATCGTCTTGACTATTGTTTGATTTATTGGTATTTATCATGATTTTTGTGATTTTATCAGAGGATGAGAGGGAGTTTGATTATGGTGCAAAAAGTGAAAAAGGTCCAAAAATGTGGGGGAAATTGAAGAAAGAATGGGGAGCTTGCAATAATGGAGAAATGCAATCTCCTATTGATTTGTCTCATGAAAGAGTTAGAATTGTTCAAAAACCAGAAAAAAGACACTACAAGCTATGCAATGCTACTGTTAAGAATAGAGGTCATGATATTTCAGTAAGTATATATTCTTTAATTAAATCTTATATTATCTATGGAAACAGTCTTTTGGAACCTGATATTTTTGAGATGAAGGTATTTTGAAAACAGTTTTTCTATCTCTATGAGATAGTGGTAAGACTTGCGTACACTATATACTTGCTAAACCTCACTTGTGGAATTCCAGTGGCTATGTTATTGTTTGTTGTTGTATTATCTATTTATATAATATTAAAAGTATGAAGATCCTTATAAATATTTTTTGAACTTTTTGTTTTTCGTTAAAAGACTCTATCTTAGATAAAAATGTCTTTTCACTGTTTTTTTTAAAATTATTATTTAATTATATTTATAATATTGACTTTTAAAAATATGTGGAAATAAATGATAAAATAAGAACTTCTAGCCGTGGAAAGACTCTTAAATCTTCCTTGTTTGATCGATTTCTAGTTCTTCCCTATTTAAATTAAAAAGAGATACTTAGCAGTTGCTAATTAAGCATTGATTATAATTAGTGATAGAATCTCTATAAATATGATCTTTATAAATAAATAATTTTATTAAAATCATTTTTTAGTGAATTATTTTTTTTTATAAATTCATGATTAAATTTAATTTTTCGCACAAAGTGTGTACAATAAGACTAGTCTATCTAAAATATCCTCATCAATTATTTTTATAAAAGTAAATATAAACTATGTATATATTCAACACGTCCTTCTCAAACTTCACTCGTGGAATATTATATATTGAATGTGTTGTTATTATTAGTATAATATTATCTTTTATCTAAAAAATTTATGATCATGCATGTTGATTGAGATTGATTAAATCGGAGGAAGTTTTTGTTGAGAAATGTATATAGTTGTCGTCACATGGTCCTTGAATTATGATTCCAATTTCACTCCCATTCTTAAATTTTTTTTTCATAATTTTTATATTTTTCAGAAGATAAATTATACTTTTACTTAAGAATAAATAAAAGAATAATATTAAAAATATAATATAAATTATCTCTTTAAATAATTTTTTAATTGAGATGTATTACCTTATAAATTCACTTAGGATGAATCAAAGAAAATAATTATTTTTTTTAATAAAAGTGGCTAGCTATCTCTGTGGACTTCTATAGTTTTCTTTGTCCAACAACTTTTTCCTTCCTACTTAATCCAACAAACAACTTGAAAAAACTAAAAATTATTTGTAATTAACTTAATAATCAACCTGATTAAGTAACTATTTTATACACATTTTGTGTAGAGAAATTAAACATTTATATATTGGGGTAGTTGTTGACAACTACTCCCTCAATATTCAATAGATATTTATTCAATAAAGATATATAATTTAATAAACTATATATTACTATATTCATTTTTTTAATAAACGTAATTTTTTATTAAAATAATGCTTATTTTGCTTGTGCTAGGAATTGTTTACACATTGGAAAAATTAAAGAACAACTTTAGAGACAGCATGGTCGGTGTCCCAATTCAAATTTTCAAAATATGGTGGACAAACCATACTTTATTCTTCGTATTTTATAAAGTTGCACCAACTTCAGTAATATTGAAGCATCTTTGACCCCTCTTTTCTCGGCACGAAGTCGAATTTAGTTGAATTTCAATGTGGATATCGAATATCAAGTGGAATTTTTAATATGGAATAAGAAGAATTTAATCATTTCGATTTAAATTAAATATATATTAACATGTGAGTAAATATAGAATTCAAATTTCACGTTGCAAGTTAAATTAGTGGCGGAGTTCAAATTTATTTTAATCATATATAAATAGTATAATTTTTTGTCAAAATAAATTTAGATGAAGCCCCTATTAAACCATTACATGATGGAACCACTAGATCTAAAACACTAGGAATTTAATGTGCAACTTTTTTTTCCAAAAAAAAAAAAGAATATTTTTTCCGCGCTGATATATAGTTTAATTTATTTTTAATAGTCAAATTGTTAAATTAATTACCTTTTATAATTCATAAAAATACTAAAGTAGTATATATGGGTGTAGGTACAATGGCATGGTGATGCTGGATCTGCTGTTATAAATGGCACAAATTATCCTCTACAGCAAGCCCACTGGCACTCTCCTTCTGAACACACTGTTAATGGCAGAAGGTACGAAGTTGTTATTCGTATTAGAATTCGATTAATTCATATTTATATCGTATAAATTTATCAAAAGATAAATTATTTCTTATCAATTCGTTTTCATATATATTCAATGCTCAAATCAGAGAAAGATAGTACGTAAACTTAAAGGTTTAATTCTTCTTTATTTAATTAATGTTATTTTGGGATAGATGTCACTGGTGTAGCCACATACAGTTCAAGGTGGCCAATCGTACACTTTTTGTCAAAAATATATATAAAAAATTGTATGAAATATATCGATAAAAAATTAGTATATATACATATATAGTTTTAAACATCCTTAATAAAATTTTCATTTTGTCACTGACAGGTATGACATGGAGATGCATATGGTTCACTTAAATGAAAATGCAACAAATAAAATTGTTGTGATTGGAGTCCTTTATAAGATTGGAAAACCCGATAAATTTCTCTCTAAGGTAGACCTCTCTATATAACTATATATTATTATTATTATTATTATTATTATTGTTACTATTATTCTACATATTATAATATTTAAATGTACATTTAAATTCAAATATTTTAATCTTTACGAAAAAACCAAACATAGGTTTGATTGAACTCAACAGTTGACATTTTGAATTTATAAACTTCAAGTGGAAGAGTATACTTATTAAATAATAAATCAACTCTTTCTTGTAACAACCAAATTATTTAGCCTAATCATACGTACCAACTCTATTTAGTATTTTCTGCTATTGGGGATGATATTGTTGAGACGAGGGTCTTTCAGAAACAACTTCTATGTCTCTATGAGATAGTGATAAGATCTGGGTATATTTTAATTACCCTCCCCAGACTTACTTTGTGGAATTTCACTGGATATGTTATTGTTGTACGTACCAACTCTATTCAAATTACTATGATTATTTTCTTTTTCTAATGCAATTGGTAATTAATTAACATGATTTTGTTGGCAGTTGATAAGAAATATATCATCTATGATTGACAAAAAAGATGAAGTGAAAAATGCTGGCATGATTGACCCAAGAGAAATCAAGATTGGTAGTAGAAAATATTATAGATATGTGGGTTCACTTACTGTTCCACCTTGCACTGAAGGGGTCATTTGGACCATTAAAAAAAAGGTACGTAATTAACAACTTAAACATTGATTAAGTCTATATTAACAATTAAATTATTTGGTTCAATTAAAATGATTATTATTAATATATCAAATTAGGTGCGGACTGTTTCAAGAGCTCAAGTTAATATGCTTCGAGAAGCAGTTCATGATGTAAGTTCTCTTATACACAAAGAATTTTTCTTTAATTTCTCTTAAAGAAATTATTAATTTAAATCTTATATATGTTTAGTAGATTTTTAGTACAAAATACAGAATGTGTGAATTAAATTAGGAAAAAGTACACAAAATAGATATAATTTGAAATTATTTATCTTTAATAGATCCAACTTAAACTATATATTCATTTCTCAAACTATTTACCTTTTTACCCACTTACCCCTTTTTATTTCGCGTGCTGACATCAGCATAAATGCTATGAAATATACTATGGCATTATATATATATATATACTTATATATATATATATATACCACAACGATATCACTAGAATGGGTTCAGTCCTTTATGATTCTCTGATGATATATTGATACCCAGTTGGTATATAACATTTTTTTAAAGAAAATAAATAAGAAACAAATAAAAAATTATTAAATTCTAAACTAGTAGAAATTATATTCGTTATATGTTCTGTTGATATATTTATACCATATCGATATCATATAGGACTAAGTTTAATCATCTGTGATACCTTGTTAGTATATGTATACCATATTGGTATATCCTACAAGCAGGAGCTGACGTTAACATGATGTCAGCGTCTGAATTTTATATAGGAGTCAAAATTTTAATAGTATGAGGGTATAAAATATAAAAGAGTATATGAATATAAATAATTTATTTAAAGAGCTACAAACTTAATTTTTCCATTAAATTAAGCTATCAAATTCGACAAAAATTGCGATATGTAATAATGTAAATTCGCTCATGATTAAAAATTGATAATAATTTCTAATGTTGGATTGAGTATGCAATATAAATTAATAATAATGTCTAAAGTTGGTTTGAGCATGCTTTATGAAATTATTCCTCTCGTCTTATTTATGTGAAGATGTTATTATTGGGGGAATCAAATAATCTTTATTCCTTTGACAGTAATTTCCCAACTTCTTGAAAATATTATGAACTTAAAATTTTAAATCTTGATTCCACCTTTTATTACAACAATCTAATTTTGCATGCAGTATGCTGAAAGGAATGCAAGGCCATTGCAACCCATCAACAATAGACCAATTTATCTTATGGCACCAGAGTATACTGCTTGATTCCATTATTCTTTTAATATTTGTAACAATTTTTTTTGTTTTCTTGATTGTTGTAATTCTTTTAATCAGCAAACTGCTTGTTATGTAAAAATAAAATATGAATTTTCCTTTTACTCTTTTAATTTTTATGACTTGAATAACCGTGACATATAATGCTAATGATATCTAAAATAATTTGGACGATAGTGTTTGAAGCAACTGACATGTATGTGATTTTTCACTAGATAGCTCTCTCGGGTTTTTAAAGGTGTGAATAAAAATAAAGGGTTATAACTTTTTTAAAGGGTCATGACTTTTTTTAAGAATGGTGATCTTTCTAAGAAATTATGTCTTTTCCAGAGGGTTGTGAACTTTCTAATAAGGCACAATAAACATCCTTTTTGGTTATAAATATAGAGGGCTTCTCTCATTTTTGAAAAAAAATAACATTTCCTTATAGATTTCTTTCAAATGAAAGCAGAGTTTTAGTATGATTTTATTGTCGTCTTTCGAGTTTGCTGAAGCTATTGAAGTTTGAGGTACCGCTACTTCTTTAATAGCTATATCCATTTTATCCTGGGAGGAAATAATTCACAATCTCGAGTACAGCGAGGGGATTAAATTCCTTATGGATACAGTGAATTCAGTGGACTCGGATATTTTTTTTTCCATCTTTTTATTACTTTTGATTTACTGATTTTTGAAAACTTGTTTAGAATCTTTATGGTTATTGTTTTCACAAAGTTTTGTTCTACAAAAGTTTTGTTTTGTAAATTTTTTCTACAAAAATTTTATTTACTGCAAAAACAAAAATTTTTTGTTCTAAATATTTTAATAATACATAAAGAACAACAAGCTCTGCCTCCAATATTTAGACAGATAGGAAGATATTATGTTGTGTTAGTTTTTTTCCGCTTCTAAATGAGATTTAAATATGAAATTTCATAATTTTTCTCTCGTTTCACTGACCACTAAATCATGCCCTCCGCAGAAAACAAAAATTTGAATAAAGAATTATAATAGAAGTATTGACTGAGCCATCCCAATGCACATCTTGTTACCTGCTTAAAATGTTGGTGTTTAGTTGTTTGTAATTACTCTTTCCTATCTCATATTAACTTAATTTGTGAGATAATGCATATATATTAAAAATATATTTAAGGACATAAGTTAAATTTTATTTTTCACTATTATCCTTTTCGAAATTATAAATATAGCTCTACTGGTATTGTATTTCCCCTACAAAATATAGAATTTCAATAAATGAAAGGACAAATATAAAAAAAAATCAAACATTAATTTTAAACTTTGAATAATCAATAATTTTAAACAATGAAAAATACCTCAAAATTTAAGTTAAGTTAATATGGCTGAAGGAAGTAATATAATTGTAGGATAGAACCTAACCCCGAGGTGTTGTTGCACCAATCCCAATGAATAAAACCAATAAATGAACCTTTCCAATTTGTAAATACAAGCTACAACGCGTAGAGGACCTTTTTGAAGAAGACAACTAGCCTTATTGGTGAAGAATTCTTGCTGCAGGTTCAACTTATTTTTCTATTTTTAGGTGTATACTACTCCCTCCGTCTCACGTTATCTTCCATATTAATTTGAGATTGAAACGAATTTTTTCTTTGACATAACTTGTTCATATTATCATTTATCTATGTATTATTCTGTGAGTTAGATGATTTTTAGACATCTTTTATTTTATTTTCTCTTTATAGTACAATTAATAATTTGTTCCGTACTTTTAACTCTCGCCTGGAGTTCACATTGGAGCTAAACTCGAGATTTCTAATTAAGAGTAAAGCAATCCTACCACTGCATTACAACCCATATCGGTAAAAATGCTACTAAAACACTAAATGCAAAGTAAAAGAAACTTCAATAGACAATTGCAACATAGAACCAACACAATTACATAAATACCCTCAACCCCCAAACCCCAACACAATTACATAAATAGCCTCCACCCCCGAACAACATCACACAATACAACCAAGTTCATCCCAAATCAAAGGGCAATATTGTGAAATCACACAGAATCATCTAAAATTCACTTATTGGGGCAATGGTTCATGGGTCTGGTTAATGAAAAAGAACTCATAAACAAGCCCAGCAAGCCCACCACCAATAAGAGGCCCAACCCAATAGATCCAGTGGTTGTTCCAGCTCCAACTCACAACTGCTGGGCCAAATGAAACTGCTGGGTTCATTGAGGCTCCATCAAAAGCCCCACCAGCTAAGATATTGGCTCCAACAATGAAACCAATTGCAATTGGTGCAATTGTTCCCAAACTACCCCTCTTTGGATCCACTGCGGTAGCGTACACCGTGTAGACTAGCCCAAATGTCATCACAATTTCAAAGACTAATGCATTGCCTACACCAACTCCATCAGACAAGGAGAATGCACCAATCTCCTGCATAATTTTTAAGGTCAACTAATGTTAGTATATATACACATATACACGCGCGCGCGCACGCACTTGGTCTGTTTCATTTTACTTGATTGATATTAATTCGACATAACCTTTAAGATTGTTTCTGGTATGGACAGTGATAGAATTAGAATTTTTTTAGGTGGTTCAAAATTTTAAGAAGTAGACACACGAACTAACTGAAGAGGGTTCAACATCTATTATATATAGACAAAAAATTATTTTTACCATATATAGATCCTAGAATTTTTCGTCGAAGGAGATTCGGATACATCCCTAATTCCTATATCGCTCTGCCACTAAGTATCAATGTATTAGAATGATTTGATTGTTTTTATTACTTGAGCAGTTGAGCTTTACTTTTGAAAGATTATACTGATTATGTTATTATATTATTGTTTATTAAACATGTATTTTATCAAACTAGTCTTATTTATGATTGGAAACTCTAAATTGATTTCTAACACTCTTAAGTAGTAAAATAATTAGATCATTTTTTACTAATCGATTCCCTGTTTTATTTTTAAAATCACACCTAAATAACTTTTGAATGATCTAACACTAAATTGAAAATAAATTACACTATTTTTTCTGTCTTAATTTCTTTGATCTATTTTTTTAGTCCATTTAAAAGAAAATAATAATTCCTTAATTGTAACTTTTCACATGACATGTTTAAGAGTATAAGATTAAATGAGATTTTAGTACGTTAAACATATCTATAACTAGTTTTAAAATTCAAAAATTTCTCTATTTTCTAAAATTTCGTATCCAATCAAAAAATAAGCCAAACAAAATATAATTTAAAAGAGTCACAAAGAGAGTTAACTTAACAAACTCACCATGCCACCCGTGCTGAACTTGAGAAGCAAGCAAGCAACAACAGATCCAAGTAATTGAGCGATCCAATACAAAATTCCACGTAAAAGTGTTATGTTACCACCGACAAAAGCACCAAATGTAACAGCAGGATTTACGTGTCCTCCTGAAATATTAGCACCTACAGAAACCGCTACGAATAGACCAAAACCGTGAGCAATTGCAGCAGCGATGAGTCCAGCAGGGGTGGCAGCACCCCCACCGGTCAACTTGCTGAATGCAACACCTGAACCTGAACCCGCGAATACAAAAATTAAGGTGGAAATAAACTCAGCCAACGCCGCCTTTAAGGCGTCAGGTTGGCTGGCTTCCTCCGGCCTTCCAATTGCTATCGCTCTGATCGGCATATCGTCGGAAAATCAAGAATGTTAAAATGTTTTTTTAAAATTTTAATTTATCTGACCCTTGAAAAGGCTTTTGCTTATTATACTGGTCTCTGCATATTATGTAGGAGTTGTTTTTATACTTGACACTATGAGAAGTTGGCTAAGGAAAAAAATATTTAATATTGGCTTGCACCAAATCATTTTAAATTTTAGTACTTAAATAATGTTAAAAGTAAATGTTCTCTCCGTCCATTTTAATCTGTCCATTCTGAATTTTACATGCCCTTAATTGAGAAATAATAATTAATATTAGTGTTTTAGCACTATATCTATATTAATCGATATTCAATGTTAGAATTGGAGAATGAGTAATTAATATTATGGGTAAAACATTAAAAAGAAATTGTTTTCTTAATCATTATATACTAAAGTTGTAATAAGTGAGAACATATTTTTATTACAGATGACATGTAAAAATGAACAGAAAGAGTAATTAATAGTCAGTACTCATTTTTTCCTAATTTACGTGATGATATACTATAGATCAAGAAGAATGTCATATTTTAATAAATAAAAGAACTTTAATTTGAAATTTCATCCTTAATCAAATAACTTATAATTATATGATCGTCTAAGCTATGATTTATTTTAAAACATAAATTTTAATTTTTTTTTTAATTTCTTAAATTTAATGTCATATAAATTAGATGGAGGAACCAAAAAAGTGTATAATCACATCATTTTTAAAATACTCCCTGCTGTAATTTTGAACTTGGTAGGTATTTGGACATTATTTGGTTGTTGCATTCTTATTCCATTTTTTTTCAATAAAAAAATAAAAATAAAATAATAATAATAATAAAGTCATTTGTTATTTAAATGGCCAATCCCTGTTCATCCAGCAAAGCAATTCATTTGCATTGACACGTGGCATTAGTTGATAAGGCGTTATCCGATTTTCTTATTGTCCCATTTTGTCTTTCTAGCTTGCTACTCTAGAAAATACGAATTATGCTTTACGAGTTTTCTAGATGAATCTCACAATTAAACAATCTTATTTTCCTATAAAATGAAGATAATTTTTTAAAAAGAGCAAAAACTTAAAATATAATAAGGTAAAGATTAATTATAATTCGTTAAAATTATAATTCGTAGTTACATATTACAGGAGAGAGGCGAGCGAGATCTTGAAAGAGAGGAGAGAGGTGAGCGAGATCGAGAGAGGATAGAGAGTGTGGAGAGGCTAATTGTATATCAAATACTTTTATATTATGTAATTGATATACATATGTATTTGTATATCTAGTCAGTGAGATTAGGAGAGGCAGGAGAGAGACGAGTGATATCGAGAGAAGGAGGTTAAAGGCAAGCGAGAGAGGAGAGAGACAAATTTTATATGTATATCTGTTGAATTGAATATGTATATCCGCCAAATAATTGGATATATATAACTAGTATACATATATATTTATATAGAGACCAGAGAAAGAGAGAGAGGGAAAGAGAGAAGAGAAAAAATAACAATAAAATTCTAACTATAACTATAATCATAATATTTTTTAAAACTATAATAATATAATGCGAATACATATATAAGTTTGTATAGTCATATTATCATGTACCCTACGCAATTGATTAAGAGTTTTTTTTTTTAAGTCTTAATTCCAATTAGAGTAGGTTCATGATAATTTTTTTTGGGTAAGGAGAATCATGGATAAGATGAACAGGTATAATACACATCATATTTGATAAGAACAAAGACTTGATAAATTTAGAATTTATCACAAATTATAAATTTATCAAATATGGAATAAGAAAAAAGACCCTAGTCCCTTCTCGAAATTATAGAAACCAAGTTCATTCTTCTCTTCTTCGACAAATAGGATTTTGCTCAGATGATTTTCATAATTTCTTTTGACAATTGACAAGATGGCTAATTATATATCTAAATAAATTTATATAACAATGAAGGAGAGTCGTGAAATAATTAGTAAAGCATGAAAGAGAGTTTTGAAGTAATTAGTAAAGTTGTTGTCATGTGATCAGGAGGTCACAAATTTAATTGTACAATATAGCCTTATGGTCAAACCCTTTTCCGAACTATATAAAAAATGTTATAAGTTGTAATCTTTCTCATATTAATATGGTCAAACCCTTTCCCGAACTATATGAAAAATGTTATAAGTTATAATGTTTCTCATATTAATACGATGAAAAAATACGTAAAAGTGAATGGAGGGAGTAGCTAAAATTATCTAAAGTTCTGAGCCGTTAAAATGAGTTATTTATAATATGCTATTTATAATATTGAATTATATAGTCGATTCTAACTAAAAGAGGAGTGAAAAGTAATAACTATTTTGAACAAATACAAATATAATTTTTTTAATCATCGACCATCCAAAGTAAACGATATTAAAGATGGTTAATTATCTTTGGATTTGAATCATTAATTATCATTATCTCTTAATGTTGATGGCATCACATATACAAAAAGAACTACAATGGTCGACTACTAAAGACAAAATGATTGCTAATGAGGGTGACCTTTACCTTAAAATAATATTTAGAAATGTAATTAATTAATAAAAGATTAATATATAATTATGAAGTCTTTGGGAGATTCCCTAGTGAGGGTGACCTTTAATTTACCTGAAAACTGATTATGATTATAAAAAGATGTGGTGGAGGGCAATTATAAGAGGAATCAAAATTAATTATTCTTAGCATATGCTCTACCCAAACCACTACAATTTTGTATGTTATCTAATTATAATGAACTTGATTAAGAAATTAATAATATTAATGACTTTGGAAATGTTAACACATTGCCACTATACAAAGTACCTACCATTAGGGTAGGGATTACATGCAATATATATATAATTTTTGTATTGGTACCCCCAGTAACAAAGATAAAATTATTTTTTCTGATCGATTTGTGATTCATAAGTAAATACTTTGTCGATTTACTTGATAGACAGATTTGATGATCAAAATTGTATTATAATCTGATGGTGCCTATCATAAACTTTCGATAGGCAAGTTAAAAATTCAAAATTACATGGGAAAGAAATATATATTCATGTAAGCATTGTCACTTCTTTTTTTTTTATTTTTTCAAAAAATTGAAAATATATAAACATGAAATTAGCTTATTAAGTAACAACAAAAACTTTCAGAAGTCATTTGGTTTGATGGATAGATTAAACAAACGTAACCCTTGAGATTAGTTAATTTTATCATATATATGAGATAAATAATCTTAAAACTAACTAATCTCTTTAATCAAACGCAACATAAAAATATTCCGCATTTTATTTATCTCAAAATTATATCCCTTTTGTTCTTTGTATCAAACCAAACCTAAGGGTTTTTAAAGGGAGGATCAAGAAAGTCAACACAATTCAAGGATGAAGATTGAAATGTCACCATTTGCTTTCATCATATGTTGGGCTTGAAAATTGAAAGTTAGGGTTTAGAAGCAATATTTTTGAATTTGAAGAAATATGAATATCTTCCTTATATTTTATATTTATTAAAAATAAACATCATATATATCTGTTAATCAAGATGTGCTCACCATGGGTTATAAATTAAAATTAACTAGATGTATGAAGCAAGACATAAAATCATAAAATATAAAATAATAATTGACATGCCACGATTCATATTTTAACTAGTCATCAATCATAATCAAATGTTTGTTTGATATCTTAACTTGATCGAACATATTTTTTTATTTTTTTTATTCATAGCATATATTATACAATAATTTAGATTCTTTGACATGAAATAATGAGTCTCCAAGTAATAATCTTTCTAAAGAGAGGGATACACTAGTCTATGGTACAATATAATTGCTTGCAACACCTATCACATATATTGACATAGCCAATATAAATTCTCACAAAGAGAAATGAGTACAACTTTTCGATTATTTTGTGTGACTCAGTTTATATGACATATATAATTAAAATTTTAAAATTTAAATTTCTAAAAATTGTATGTCAACCTTTTGGGGGTAATTCATCAGAGATTCAATCAAATATTGGTGATGAATCCCTCTCCCCCTTGTTTCTCTTTTTTTCCTTTTTAGAAAGTCATCGTTTCTTTTGTGAGATCACAATTGTCGTGATTGGTTGGGAAGACCTTATCAGAGATTTAGTTATTTTGGAATTAACTATCCTGGGATAAGTTATCCCACTATATATATGGGATAACTTATCTCATCACTATGATATATAAATGGTGGAACAAGTTATTCAAACTTGACAATGAAACAAGATATCATAATTTTATTCCTTCGCTATTTTTTTATCCCGTAATTATTTGTGTATCTCTTGCACCAAATGACGCTCTAATTTTTAATTACAAATTCAAACATATATGCTTCAAAATTTTTGAAATAAACTTTGCAAATGTAAAAACTCTATAAAATTAAAACAACTATAAATCATAGTATTCAACAACATAAAATATTTAAATGACTCATATAAATAATTCAATCAAAATAAATATTGATCAATTCTTGAAATTTCAATTGTGTCACGTAAAATTGGGATGATGGAAGTAATTTCAGTTTCAAGAATTTCCCCGTGAATCATGATCATTTATTGTGGCTAGAATTTTAAAATTGTTTAATTTGTTGGCTAAAATGTAAAATTCAGTGCACAAAAGTGGCTACAATGTAAATGCATAAAGCGTAGGGTTCAAGTCCTCTTCAATTCCAAGTGCAGGGTTTTTCACTTTGTTGAGCAAAAGAAGAGAGATGGCTGTACCAAGGGGCAGAAATGGAGAAGAGGAAGAAGAAGAAGCTTTGTTCGAACAGGAATTTGAGTTTGAGGACTCAAATTCTGTTCCTCCTCACCTCCTTAACCTCTTTCACGCCACCGAGAATGGAAACCTCGATGCCCTACGCCACGCCTTAGGTAAATTGTCTTTCCTTTCATCGACTTGTATTTTATGGATGTTTATTGGTGCTAGTAATTCTTGAAAGGGATTGTTTTTCTGATTGTGATTTGCTCGTTGGCCTGGAGGGAGTGCCGGAGTGGAGGTGAACTAATTTTACTGTTCTGATGACTATCAGTTTGATAAAGATTGTTTTTGTTTTTCTTTTTTGAGTGGTGGTGAAGCTGATTTTCCTTTTGATTTTGGGATGAATGTGATGTAGTGTGTGGTGGAAGATAAATAGATAATGATTTTTAGAGCTATTTGGTTGAGTTATTTAATTGTTTGAAGATATAAATTTTATGTTTGGAGTAAATTGGTGGTTCTTAGTCTATATTCAATTATAATTTTGATGACTTCTGAGTCGAGGAGCGCCCAAGCTGGTCTGGTCACCTTGGATATCCGATTTTTGTTTAGATAAGTGATGAATTTGGACTAAATGTTTGGACTTTCAAAAGACACTTCATCACCTTGTTGTCAATGCTCATGGCAATAAGCTGGGTCTGTTAAACTCTATTTTGTCTCAAGGATGACAAGAGGATTAGGAATGAAATTGAGCTGGAATGTGTGTGTGAGAGGGAGGGAGGGGGGGGGAGCGATGTTCTTTTTACATTCTGAATTCAAATTTCCACCCAACTCTGTAGAATCATCCAAAGCTATCATATGCTCTTCTCATTTTCCAGAGAAAGGTCGCACGATGTGGTTGAGCTGAGATCTGAGGGGTTTGCCTTAAATTCCTACTTCTCACACTCATTTGACTGCTGGTCTATAGTTTTCGAAACTTGCAACTATGCTGGTACAAAATAATATCTTACTTGCCTGCAATGAACAACTAATTTTTTCTGTGTCTTGCACAAATGATACTAGTATGTGAAATTCTTTTCTTGTCTCGTAGCAGACACAGTTCTTATATTTTTGGGTCAGCAAACTTTGAGTCGACTTCGCAAGACCAAAAAAAGTGTCTCACATAATTAGTATGTCAGTTATGTGGACACAAAATAAAAAGCATGACAATGTGTTTTACCTATAATAGGACATGTCCAAAGACATGCTATGAAGTTTCAAATTTTATTTTGTGTCCTTAGTCGTGTGAGACTCCTTTATTTGATCAATCATAATATGTAGGGTGTGTGTTTGTTCAACTTTATACAAGTGTAAGTGCATACTTGTGTACACTCAAAGTTGAAGGGCACAAATATCAGCTGAAGCCAAATGAGACATGTATGTATTATGCCATTTAGTAAAATAAATTCTCGGATCCTAGCATTCTTTTGCTTCATATTCTTCCTCTCCTTATTCTGATTCCAATCCACATTTGACTCTGATACCTCAACAAATACATCATCATCATCAATATATATTGTTGGAGAAAAATTCTTTCGTCCACCCCCACTTATCGATCCGCCAGCCTTATGCGAACTACCAAGAGTATTCTCATTATTCTGTCCTCCAACAGCATGACTGTTCACATTACTCCCTCTATTCCCCCAAATCATGGACAGGTAAACATGGGCGAAAATGGAGACCAGTTATCTATATTTCTATCAACATCCTCCAAAGACGATCCAAAAGGCATAAAACCCAAACAACAAAAGATACATTCTTTTCCATCAATAATTGGAGGAGGAAACACAACTGGTACAGCTTGAAAACACCTCTTACAATAAAATTTTCTTGGACATCTAATTTTTTGTGCTGATCTTAGACCACTGCTTTTTCTAGTATAGAGTGGCTTTGACAGGCCTACAATGAGCATTATGTTGGCTTTCTCTAGAGAACTAACTCGGCTTTTAGACAATATTTGAGTTAAAATTCTCTTGTTTTCCATTTTTGCATCATATTCATGTGTTTCTACATGATCGACTGGTGCAGATAATTTGACTGGCAGCATTGATGAACCTCTTGAAGATGGGGACACTGCTCTTCATCTAACATGTTTGTATGGCCATCTGTCTTGCGTGCAGGTTGGTGCACTTGCTATGTTCAACTGAGAAAAGTTTCCTGTAGCTTATTTATTTCATGAATTCATCATTTTTGTTGGTCTTTTGATCTCTTAATGATCTTATAACCAAAAGGATAGCTAACATCTTCAATTTTAATTTTCCATCCAGTTATTGTTGGAGAGGGGAGCTTCTTTGGAGGCTAAGGATGAAGATGGAGCAATCCCATTGCATGATGCTTGTGCTGGAGGTATGTCATACACTTCCAAGTTCATAGTGATATTTCACTGCCATAGCCATCCTCTTCTTTCTTATTTTTGAAGTGTATCGATTCATTTCCATAAAAAAGATTTGACCCTTAACAGGATACACAGAGATTGCCCAACTGCTAATCAGCAGCGCCCCTAATCTTGATTGTGTGAAGAGGATGTTGGAGTGTGTTGATGTAGAAGGTGATACGGTGAGGGTCTCAAGTTTCAACTAATTCTTTTATTATTTAATTTTAGATTTGTGGATCTAAACAAGTAGAAACAGAATCATCACATAGATTTGGTATGGAAATAGCTCTTCGAACTTCTATGGTTGCTAAATTTACTCATTGCAGCATCTTGTTGTTAATCGTGTTTGTTTGATTTTGAATAGCCTCTTTGTCAATTTGATATGGAAATAGCTCTTCGAACTTCTATGGTTGCTAAATTTACTCATTGCAGCATCTTGTTGCTAATCGTGTTTGTTTGATTTTGAATAGCCTCTTCATCATGCTGCCAGAGGTGAACATGTAAATGTCATTAGATTATTGCTTGCTGCAGGGGCTTCTCCTACCAGGACCAATGTAGAAGGAAAGGTTAGCCACTGATACAACATTCTTCGTTGATTTATAGTATAATTAAGAGTTTTTTTTTTAAATGTCCGATCTATTGAATGTGATGTGTGATTCTTTCAGACCCCTGGTGAGCTTGCTGCACCTGATTCCGAACCCCAAAGGATCTTACAAGAAGCTGTAAGTGCTGTTCCTACCCATTAAGGCCTTCATGCCAAGATTTCGACTTGGAAGCTTGGCTAGCACTTATCAGTACTATAGTTTTGCCGTATTTTATCGTTAAAAGTTTTGATCAAAATATCCCCTTTGAAGCTAGGAAATCATGTATAACCATGGGGACAACTATACCAGTGATCTGTAAAATGGTTATCAATTATTTGTCAGTAGAATGTTAGATTTTTTGTCAAATGGTTATCAATTATTTGTCCAGTAAAAAGAGAACTTCCCTAGTCTTATTTGTATATGGATTAACATCAAAAGAAGGTAACAACCACCACAACACACCTGGTGTATTTTCACAAGTGGAGTTACACGCAGATTGTTTCCGATTACATCAAGAGTAGGTTGACATTCCTATGGTGTCTGTCATTAAACCTTGAAATGTTAAAGCCAAGAAAAAAATTATACTGTATGACAATTTGAAGTTGAAGAGAGTTACTTCAGTCTAAAAATTGTAGTTGATCTTTACTTTCAAGAGTCTTCGGAAACTTTTAAATATATCCAATCTTTTTTCTTTCTAAAATTAAATTAATTTATGTTTGATAGTAACAATGACAATAACATATCCAATATAATATATGCAAGCCTTAATTTATGCTAGGCGACACTAGAGAAACGAAAAGGAACTACTAGATATAACCCAAAAAGAACAAGAAAAAAACACTTCGTCTATATTATTTTATAGTGTAACCAAATTAAATTAACAAGAATTAATTAGTGTAAGAGTACTTAGGAGTGGCTGCGTAGTTCAAGAATTCCAATAATAAAACCGGCCGGCCCATTTAGTTAGGGGTAAACCACATAACTATTCCACTTTTAACAAATATTTATCACTTATAACAATATTATAATATTAACCACATTTAACAAATTAATTCAATTAACTTAATAAATCATATATATATATATATATATATTTTGTTCATTCGCAAATAAATATTTTCTTTGTGCGTCGGTAGACCTTCATTCCTTATTGTTGCAATTCCATGCTAGCAAATTTGTTTCATGTCGACTTGCGTTGGATGGTGCTTATCGAACCCCCTCACGATCGATTAAAAGGAAAGTCGCCCAGAGATCTTGGTTCAAATCCAATTCGTGATCCTCATTTTCATATATATATATATATCACCAGTTAATAAAGCCCCAAAACTTACGCTTTTCACTCAAATATTTTCTCCAATTTCTATTGGCTTCTCTCCAAATCTCCCTTTCTGCAGTAAGGATTCATCATCTCCAGCACAATTTTCTCCAAATCATCTGCAGTAACGACGACATAAGTGACGCCTATCAATTTTGGTGAGTGAAATCGAAGAACTTCTTATACAATTTCATACACAGAGATTCAAAATTTTAAAATTTTGAAAGTAAATTAATCTAGCTATTGATTTGTTTCGCAGTTTATTGATTTAGTAGGATTAACTTGCTGAAGTTTCAATTGAGTTGACGTTTCTAGATAGTGAAGGTCTGGTGAAATTTTGTTTTTCTATGAACGAGCTAATTATTGGCTAAAATTGGCAATCTAATGTGTCGTTCAGATCTAATTCATTTTGCAGTTTATTGATTTGGATATGAGTAACTTTCTGAAGTTTCAGTTGAATTGATGTTTCTAGATAGTGAAGGTCTGATGGAAATTGTGTTTTTCTGTGAATGAAGGAGTTATTGGCTAAAATTAGCACTCCTCTGTGTTTAAATTCATTTTGCAGTTTATCTAATTCAACTTTTATATGCCTGTAATTCATTTTGCAGTTTATCTAATTCAACTTTTATATGCCTGTAAATAATGTGCAGATGGTGTATTTACTGCCTCATCTACTATGGGATTGTAGTAACAAATATATTAACTACCTAACAGATGGTGTATTGATAAATACTGAATCAACGTTTGCTAGTCTCGTTTCTGTGATTGCTGCTCAATTGTCAATAGACACATCTATAAGTAAAGTTGAAATTAGATACAAGATTGATGAAAGATCTCCTCCAATTCAAATTCATAATGATATGGGGGTAAAACGTGTATATTGAAACCAAAAAGGAGAAATTGCATCAGCGATGGTAGTTTTGTTGATATTCCAGATTCTAGATGTTTGTTATTAATCAATTATTTTTTGGACCAAATCAGTGTGCACAAGAATCATCTAGGCGAGGCGTTTCTTGCTAAAAAGTTTCTAGATGATGATTCTGATGTTTCGTTGGCTGTTTTATTCTTTATCCATGAGTTTTTGTTCGCATACGAGGACAACGCACAGCCAATTAGTCATAAAGATTTCTACCTTGTGGAAAGTGAACAATTCAACTCGTATTGCCTTCGCCCTTCAAGTTTGTGCCTCTTTTGTTTTTACTCTCTCTCACTTATATTATTTTTTGTTGTGTAATACATACTTAATATATGTTTAATATAGGATTAATTCAGGATGGTACTGGATGTTCATGTGTTACAGTTTTCACGAGGCTTAAATCTGCATTTTGAATTAATTTTTGTATTACACAATAAATTACTTTTTTAAATTCATCATCCGCGCTAGGTTAGAAATGAATTAAATTCAACTGGGAAAAAGGAACACTAGAATTCTTTAATTCAACTTTTATTCAATCTTTATTCAAGGTTAATTTATTTTGCAATGTATAGAATTAACGTGTGTAGTACAAGTTTAATACATAAACACCAAGCATGTATTAGAAATGAATCAAATTCAACGGGAAAAAGGAACACTAGAATTTTTTAATTTAACTTTTCAATCTTTATTCAAGGTTAATCCATTTTTCAGTGTATAGAACTAACGTGTATAGTACAAGTATAATACGCAAACATCAAACATATATTAGAAATGAATCAAATTCTCTGTAGCAAACACCAAATATGTATTAGAAATGAATCAAATTCGATTGGAAAAAAGGAACCTCACTTCTTTTGTCTTCGAAATAAAGGCAACCTCACTTCTTTTAGTTTTCGATTTTTTTGTCCAATGTTTTGTTCTTCTTCTCCACATGCAATCTATTTTCTTCCTCAGAAGACTGTGAAATTCCTAGACTAAAATTAGGGCCGACATTTAATTCCTCGGTCGGATGAATAATCAAATTTTGGGGACTTCGTCTAGGAGTCTTTTGTTTACTTTCCATTAGAGCTGACAGAGATTAAGGACGTGAAACCCTAAAATGTAGCTACAAAGAAAATGAAAACCTCAATTAACAAACTGCCAACAGCTCTATCAAGGTATCTGCAAGAATATTATACAAGAAAAACACAATAATACAATCCTCAACATTATAAAAGTCTCCACTGGACAACATTTTGCTTCTGCCCTGTTTTGATTCCTCTGCCTGCTTCATATTGCCCTTATATAGACAACTCAACACAAATTTATGTTCTCCCTTTCAATTCAATTTTTATTCGATTATTTATACATAGTTGATCCACGTAGCATCTTATAAACTAAGTTAGGAGCAGAAAACATTACTAGGTATAGCTGATAGCCAACTTCAGCTTTATTTTGAAATTGCTTTTTTGGATGAAATAAAGTTCAACTTTTTATCAAAAAATAAAAAGCCACTAATGACAACATAAATAAAATAATTTGAAGTAAACATGTACAGAAGAACATGGATAGCACTTAGTCACACAAACCTGAGCGTCTTCTCGTACTCTTAGATTCTGCCCTGTTGGATCAAGCAAATCATTGATGACCTAAACAAGCATAAAGTCAATTTCAATGAATTAGTATTCAACCCTAAAATAAGAAATGAATACAACATCATATATAAATATCCTGAGTATTCAATATTAATCTGCTAATTGGTTCAACGTGCAGCATAGAATCCTTTAACCAGTGGCTATTTGAGAAGCTTATCATCTTGATGCTTGATCATTTACACCTTTTTGCGGCAGCTTATACCACTTGGATGCATTAAGCTTATTAACTTATCAGAATCACAAGCTACAAGCAAGTCAAGTGTTGCTTCTATTTTCAGCTCATAGCTGGGATTAATCAGCTAATCTTGTGGCATTTTTGACAAGGATAAAGTATAAACATTGAAGTGTCCTATTCAACTAGACGCTGATCACCATAAATACAGTTTACTTGAGAAACCACAATTTATTCATTACTAATACTGTAATAGCGCTAACTGACGAGTGACCGAAGTAAATCTCATCTTCCATTGTATCTGGATAAAATTTTATACCTAATTCGGTGTTTAACTGCGACCATTAACATAAATCTCACAATTAGGCCAAAACTACTGTATGAACTCTTAAACATCAATTACACCAACAGAGTTGTATATACAATACAGAACAAGCGACAAAAAAAAAAAACACTAACAGATCAGTAAAACTAATTGAACAACACTAGTATAATACAAAACCCTAAATATACGTACGAAGAAGACGAAGTAGATCATCACTTGAATCAGTTTCAATAAATTGAAGAAAACAGATTAATTGAAGAAGACGAAGTAGATCTACGAAGGACTTACAGTAGAGAAGCCTTTGAAAAGGCATCGTAAAGAGCGAATGAATAGGCACAGTAAAGAAGGGGACTATTTTATTAAAATATTGTTATCATTTGTTACAAAGGGTAATAAATGAAAAGTATAATATAATTTTAATAGATATTAATTGAAAGGTACTTAATTAGGTAATTAATCAGCTAAGTGGGCCGTAAGAGAGCCCAATAATGGCTCAATCAGCTAGTTAGTTCTCCCTCATCGTCTCCGGAAAGAAGCTCCATAGTGTTTATATGACGGAACCCTAACTTTTTAGTTCGTCCCTTTGGGGACATCTGATAAAATTGGAACGATACAAAGAAGATTAGCATGGCCCCTGCGCAAGGATGACACGCACAAATTGAGAAATGGTTTAAATTTTTTTGCTCATATCTTCATCCTCCCTCTTATTCCTGTACT
>JAOTQR010000002.1:19637983-19653290 GCA_025774065.1 Solanum ossicruentum | reverse complement strand
AAGTTTAATTCACCATACTGTATCAGATACTTGTAGCTAATTTAATGAAATATAGGGCTCAGTTGCATATACGAAGTGAGAGAGAATGAGATTCTCACCCAACGCATGGTAATTTAGGAAAATCGTTGTAGGATCTGGTAAAGCTCTGGTCTTGAGTAACAATACTACTTGTCATTACATGAAATTCTTTCATAATATTTAAAGCTCACCTCTTCTGGCGAATCATCTATGTTATCTCTCTGAAAAGGAGGTTTTGCAATGTTCGTATTGCACTAGGCACAGCTAAAAACAGTTTTAACTTGTCCAACCAAGTATAAACATGAAACCTGATACATATTGTTGTGAGGAAGTGTCGTGTAATTTACAAATGTAAATCTTCTTCCCTTGTGTGAGTAGTGTGTAAATTAAGAATATGAGCTATATGAGTAGATTTTATGTTGTTAGCTTACCATTCATGTTTGATGAGAATTTCATTTTTTCTATTCTGTGCATTGTCGCCAAGACCTATGATCTGCTAAGGTGACACGGAGCCACCTGAATTTATCAGAACAGTGCTACTCATGAAAATGGAACAACTATTAAAATAGTGCTATTCAGATTCCCATATCACTGAGCTGACTTATGGGGACAGCTCTATTTTATTTGATGAAGATATCTGTATTTCTCCCTTTTCTCTAAAATTTTTCACATTTGTCCTAATTTGGAAAAATGACCTCTTCTACTTGTGTTAGTTGCAAAACAAAATTCCATCCGAACTACTTCCGACCCACCATGTCATTTCATGGAACTTATATTCATAAGTTTTGGCTGATTCTCAACTTTATAATACCTGAGCTCTACTGTTTAGTTTCTTTTCTGCAGAACTGATCTACTAGTTGTAATGGCATGGATGATATATCTTCATTTTCTGTGAAGAACTGAATAATGAGCTATGGATCAAGGTATGTGTGGAGATCGTAGATGTGCTGCATATAGTACTCAACGCTTGTAATTTGGCAAACTACTAATTTGATGCATGATTAGTAACTTGGAGTTTCACTGCTCTTACTGAACTATCACTTCTTGCTATTTTAACAAAATTTTACTGTAAGAATCATCACTTTGATTGGTTATATGATTAAGTGCTGAACTAAATCTATTTAAGATCTCTCTTTTAGGTTTTCAGTTTCTTCGTGGGTAAAGCTAGGCTATTCAGCTTATGCAATTTCTAGAGCAAGTGTTCTTCTGCTAGTCTCAAAATAAATCAATTCAAGATTAGGAGCCAGAACCTTCTTGCGCAATCATGTTTGTGATGTTAACTATAGCTTGCCATGTTTTGAACCAGACTGGTGGGGCTTCTTCTGTTCAAGGAGCTTCATGTGATCAGTCACAAGCTTCAGTGATCAGTCTAAACCAAAGCTGGAGTGTCTCAGAAGTCAGAATATATTTCAGTTTTTCTACCCCTTGTGTTGGTTTAACATGTGCACTGGCCAACAACATTTTCTGCTGTATGTAAGCCTCTGATCTTTGTTTGTAAGACTTATCATTATGACTTGTAAAACAGTGCCTTTATATTAGCTTTGTAGAGTGATTTACCCCTTAAATATAGTGCAAGATTGTGATTTTTCTTGGTTAAAGATTGTGAGTAGGATCCATGCGATTTGCTCATCATGTAAATTCTTAGATTTTGAGATCAAAGAATTTTGTAAATTTCCTTCTCAACACAAAATATCTTTTTTCAAGTCTTTAAGCACTTAGGTATTGATTCTTGGAAGAGCCCCTCTATGGTTGATCCTTTATGTGGAGCCCCTGCTTGTCTCAATGATCTGATTCATCTCTTTTTCCCTAAAACTGGTGTCTGGGCCAGCACACACCTCGACGACTCCGACTAGTCCTATTACTTTCCACTAGCACAGGTGTTGGGGTCACTCTGCCCACCAAGAATTAGGCAAAAGGGGCAAGCCCGCACTAAAGCTCCCGTTCTGTGCAGAATCCTGAGAAGGACCCGACTATTAGGGTCTATTGTATGTAACTTTACCTTGAATTCCTGCCAAAAATTGTTTTCAAGGCTTAAACCCATGACCTCTTGGTCACATGGCAACAATTTTACCAATTACTCCAAGGCTCTCTTTCCCATCAAGAATTAGGCAGATGAGACAAAACCTAGTATTTCTTGTACATGTTGGGATTTGAACCTTAACTTTCAAGATTTGCCTTCTATTGACTTTTGAATCAAGGGTCTATGAGAAACAACTTCTCTATCCCATGAAGGTAGAGGTAAGGTGTGCACATTGTTTCCTACCTATACTCGGTATATTATTATTGCACTCACTTTATTGACCACTAAGTTATATCCATTTATTAGGACATTACAAATGCCCTTTTGAATTGGGAAAATTAAGGTTAGTAGCCATTGCAACTGGCAATCCTTATCATTAAATTGAGTTTGGTTGCCCTTTAAGAATAATGTTAGCCCTATTTCCAACACGGAACATGGCACTATTTAATGCCTTTGTTGCTTTGGGAATCTTATCTTTCTGAAGCTTCATTCAATGAAACTTTCCAAATGACTTATAGGTGAAATGACAAGAAAAGACGTTGGAAATTTTACTAATTATATTATGAGATGATAATGACTTACTTCCAGCCCTGCAAAGACTTTAATACTTGCATTCTTCATTAAATTCTCTTGTCAGAGAAAAACTTGAAAGATAAGATAGCAATGAGAGGGGGAAAACACACTCTATAGTGAATTCAATAGAGAAAAGGAACAAAAAGAAGAATATTCTCTCCGTTTTAATTTGTTTGTTTCCAACATGTAGGCTGTTGAAATTAAAAAAACTTACCAAATCAGGAAAAAGACCTTTTTGATTTGTATCAAAAAGAAAAATAAAACAAATAAATTGAAAACAAAAGAATATAAAATTTGCTTTCATCACATGATAGTGTGAATAATTTATCCCTTCACCTTCAATTAGAATAACAAAGGGCAAAGAGGGAAAAAATACATTTTAAAAAGCTACATACGCATGCAGTTTATCCCTAATTTAAACAACAATTGGCTACGTGATATGTCCTGTGTATGTTGACTTCCATTGTTAAGCTTTCACATCAGCCACCAAGATAGGCATATTCTGAGAGTTAGGCTTGTGTATCCTCCTGTCACTTTATACCCATCCTACCTCTAGCTTTGGCCTTTTTCTTCAAAAAGATTTGTTTGTCTAATTTAGATTTGTCACGGATTTCAAGAAAATTAACCAAAAAAATTCAATCCTGTGGACTTAAACTAAAGATATTTTGAATATAGCAAAATAGTAATCTTAAATATGTCATGTGAAAAGTTGAAATCAAATAGTTGATAAAAAGTAAAAAAGACATTCTTTTTTCAAACGAATTAAAAAAAAAAAACTAAGACTAACAAATTGAAATGGAGGGAGTATTTTATCACAGAAGGATTTTTGAGCCCATAAATTTCAAATCTTAACCTCGCCTCTAAGTCTCACCATAGGACTATAAGCCTGGTGGAAATTCTAGCTTTTTAACCTGAGTTAGAACATTAGTTAAGTAAGTTTGTGTTGTATCCACTTCCAGAAAGTGGTTTTCATCTTTGAATATACACTCAAGAAAGCTACTAAAAATTCTCACACTCTCCTGATTCATCAAACAAACTGAAGAGCAAATATTGTATCACTCAATGGCTGCTCAAAACTCTCAACTTCACTTTGTTCTTGTACCCTTAATGTCCCCTGGCCATCTCATCCCTATGGTGGACTTGGCTAAATTGTTAGCACAGCATGGTGTAATTGTTTCTGTAATTTCAACACCCCTAAACACTATTAGATTCAAATCAAGTATTGATTCCTCTATCAAATCAGGTCTTCAGATCAGAGTATGTGAACTCGAATTTCCAGCAGTACAAGTTGGCTTGCCTGAAGGATGTGAGAACATGGATTCCTTACCTTCACGCGATTCGATCAGGGATTTCTTTGTTGCTGCTAGCATGTTGCAAAAACCATTTGAAGATTTGTTCAGTGATCTAAAGCCTAGACCTTGTTGCATAATATCTGGGAAAAACATGGCTTGGACCGTTGATAGTGCGCGTAAGTTTAGAGTTCCTAGGATTTTCTTTGATGGTATGGGCTGTTTTTCTGCTACATGCACACAGAAGTTGCAGAGTTCCAAAGTTCATGAGAATGTGTCAAAGTTTGAGTCTTTTGTTGTACCAGGTTTGTCTCATAGAATTGAGTTGACTAAAGCACAGTTGCCTGAAAATCTGAATCCGCGCTCACCTGACTTGGTCGATGTTCGCAATAAGATGGTTGCTGCTGAATCCATCTCAGATGGGATTATTGTCAATACATTTGAGGAACTGGAGCTTGAATATGTTAAAGAATTCAAGAAGATCAAAGGTGGGAAAGTCTGGTGCATTGGCCCTGTCTCAGCTTGCAACAAATCGGAATCCGAAAAGGCTGCAAGAGGCAAAAATGTGTCTTTAGAACAGAACCAATGCATCAAGTGGCTTGACTTGCAAGAACCAAACTCTGTGGTGTATGCAAGTCTTGGTAGCATATGTGGCCTAACATGTTCACAACTTATGGAACTTGGTTTAGGCTTAGAAGCATCAAATAGACCATTCATATGGGTAATTAGAGGAGGAGAGAAATCAAAAGAATTAGAGAAGTGGATTGAAGAAGAAAAATTTGAAGAAAGGACTAAAGGAAGAGGCTTTTTAATGAAAGGCTGGTCTCCTCAGATTCTTGTCTTGTCTCATCCATCTGTAGGCGCTTTCTTAACGCACTGTGGATGGAATTCGACTCTAGAAGGGTGCTGCTCCGGTGTACCTATAATTACTTGCCCATTGTTTGCTGAACAGTTTATTAATGAGAAACTGATCACAGAAGTGTTAGACACTGGTGTCAGTGTGGGAGTCAAGTCTGCTGTTACATGGGGAATGGAAGAAAAATCAGGACTAGTTATGATGCGCGGAGACGTAAAGAATGCCATTGAGAAGATCTTCGATGAGGGTGTAGAAGCAGAAGATCGACGTAGAAAGGCAAAAGAGATTGCGAAAATGGCGAAGAGGGCATTAGAGGAAGGTGGCTCATCTTACATAAACATAGAGGCTTTGATTCAAGATATTATGCAGCAGTGTTGAAGCAAGTTCTTGATAATATATAGTTCTTATGAGAAGAGTTTTATCCAGAAATATATAGTCATGTATTGTGATTTGTATCATTTTAGGAATATAATTTAGTTCCTGTGTTTTTATGTCTCAATTTGCTTTAGTAATAAACTGTTCTAAGTGTTGAAACTTTTGAGTAGCTCTACAGTAAAAGATCTATTATTATAGTTAGCTACTCTTCCTCCAGCCAAATGTATGTTCCCCCTATTTTTGCAGAATCTGTGGCGCCACATGTATGATTGAGGGACCGCAGGGGCATCGAAGAATCTGGCCTTTGCTCGGACTATTCAAAATTATTGCTGCGCTCGTGTTGAATCCTTCAAAATACACTCCTTTTTGGAGGATCCGTCATGCATTCATCAATATTTTTGAAGAGTTTGAGCAACATAGTTCATAATTTAGATTGTGCGATAAAATCAATTCATGTGTTATACGTTTTTTTTAATTAGGGTAGGAAAAGGAGAAACAATAGAAGAGATTGCAAGGTGGGGAATCAAATTATCTTACTCTCACCAACAAGGTGAAAGTACAAACAACCAACCAACTGAGCTATTAGATTCTCCTATCTTCTACTCTTGCAATTCCTAGACATGTAATTATGAATAGTAATCGAATCGAAAAACAATACACACACATAGAAACTAACTATCTTCAAATCTTAGAGATACCAATATTATAAATTGTATCTAACGAAAAATAAAAAGTAGCAGAAACTTCACCTCAAAAAGTTAACTAGACTATAAGTCATACAAATTAGTTTTTCACCCGGTGTCCAAAACCCGTGGAGCCCCGACTAAATCCGAATCATGATTGCAGGACCCATTTGGAGGTGGCGCTCCCAACAAGATTTTTTTTCATTCTCGGGACTCGAATTTGAGATCTCTGGTTAAGAGTGAAACATTCTCACTAGTGCATCACAACCCATATTGGTAAAGTGCTCGCTTTTAATAAACTTAAAGTATCAAAATTGCTCAAGAATATATTTAAGACATCATTGAGTATCAAAATAACATGGACTATTTTGAATCTACCTCAAACATAAGGGACCCTTTTTGTCATTTTCTAAAGATTTTATTATTGTCAAATTAAATAGTAGGTATAATAATATAATATACTAGTATACTTTCTTTAATTCCACTTGCTGATTTGAGAGTCAAATCAAATTAAATCTTTTTTGAAATGGATCGATAATACACTATAATAGTACAACTAGCAGCCATCTTTTAAATATAAAATTATAAATAGTGGTTTAAATTCATTTTTTTATTTAATTGGGAGAAGCAAAAGATGCAGTCACAAGCCAAAATAGTTTAATTGAAAAAGTTTTATCTAATAAATGAACCGACAAATAAAATATTAATTGAGAGGATAAGATATTTGGTCCTTCCCTTGCCTGCAAATTTTTATTTTAGTCTTAATAATATACTTAGTTTAATATAGGTTTTTTGCGCGTATGTGCCTTATTAATTCAAAAATTATATTAATATAAATTGTTATTAAAATAAAAGTATATAAAATTTTTAAAAGAAAAGAATTTAGTAAAATTATGCTGAAAATATTAAACTACTCTTTTTATATTTAACAAGTTTTAGTTACACTAAATTTTAATCAGTTAATTATTTAATTTCTAAATATTCAACTATAAATTATTACTTTATAAATTTAAAAACAATTTAGGTATCTTTATACAAGCAATTGAATTGATTTTCTTGTCATTTCATAGTAGACTAAATTATTGTTTCAATCTAATAGTATTTATTTATTTTTATTTATATAAATATCATATTTATTTAATAATACTACATTTATTTATATAGGCCCTTTAGGAGACCATACTAAATAGATACCATATTATATATAATTTTTAAATTAATCTGACTAATCAATATCAATTGTGTGAATATTTTTTTTTATCTTTTAACAAGGTCAATTTAAAATTTGTGAATCCAAAAATATAAAAATCGAGTCTATTACATTGCAAGACAAGAAAAGAATTTCACATAGCTAGTGTCACTTGTGTGGGATACAAACAATTTTTTTTTCCCTAATCGAATAAGTTTTGTTGAATAATCATATCTATCTTTGACACATCAAACATTTGATAAAGAGTGAGAGATCTGGTAGGATTTTTTATATTTAATTGATTTAAATATTTTTAATAATATTTATTAAAAAAACAATCTTCTAATTTTAAATTACAATTCTTTTTCCTTATTTCATTTTATATTTCGACCCTCATCCAGACTCCATATCCAAAAAAATAACAAAATTCTTTAAAAAATAAATTTGCCCCACTCATATGTCAACCCCCCTTAACCCAAACCAACCACAACCTCTCCAACCAAAAATATCACTCTCTCCATCTCATTTTACGTGATGCATTTTGACTTGATACGATATCTAAGAAAAAAGAATACGTTTAAAACTTATGGTCTAAAACAATTCTTAGATATTTGTGTAATTGAGAATAATTTCATCTAGGGTAAAAAAAATTATCTTCTAATTAAATTATTTATAATTGGAGTAGATGACATTCTTTTTAGAGACTGATTAACTAGAAATTTGCTATCACTTTTGTACTTTAAAGATATCTTCTAAAAATTATTTTTAATTCACCAATCAAACATTATAACATACTTTCTATGACTTTTGATTAGTTATATTGTATAGTCATGCATATTTTCTATAATTTTGAGTTATTTTTTATGTAAATAAAAAAGAACTATATTTATTATAGATTAATTAGTTTATTCTATATATTTAAAATAGTCCCTAAATTTTATCCTCATTTTAGCTAATGTATCCACAAGACCACAACCAAATATCAAACAAATAAATCTAAAATTTTATATCGACATAACCCTCAACTACCTACCATATTACACTCCCAACAACTTATGAAAAACCACAAAAAGTAGTTTAATTTGGAGCTATTGCAAGCCAAATTAACCATATAAATTTGGTTTTATTTTCAAGCTTATCCATACAAATTAAAACAAAATTAGTTCAGTCAATACACAAGAAATTTGATGTGTTTACACATTAATTGTGAAACTAAAACACAAACTGATTTAATTTTCCAAATTAACTAAACACAAAATGGACAAATTTGAAGAGCTAAAAAAAGCAGTAGAGATAGTAGAAATTGTGGACACTCATGCACATAACATTGTGGCTTTGGACTCTAATGTCCCTTTCGTTAGCTGTTTTTCTGAAGCCAAAGAAGAAAATGACAACAATAACTTCAAGGTTTATTTCTTTTCTTTATAACATTTTAGAGAAGTTCGATTTTTTGATTCATTATAAGTGTTTTTTACGAAAAAAAATTGATCAGTAGCGACGGAAGTAGAACTTTCACGAATGAAAGTTCAATGTCTATTATATGGACCCCCTTTCGCCTTGTTGGCCATAGAAATCATTTCCTTCTACCTTACTATTTCAGAGTCAGATCTAAGATTTAAGAGATAATAATTAATAACACATTTGAAGTATTTTTTCTTTTGCAAGTTTCATATCTGAAGTATCAGCTGTTAGCATTTTCTACATGAACTATAACCAATTATTTATCGAAATACCTTAAAGTTGATTAAACTAAGTGTTTGAATACAATCGTCAAAAGGACACGTGATAACTTAGTTTATCCATGATATGACTCATTAATTTGGATGCGTGTTATGATAAATTAGTAATGATAGTTTAGATAGAAAATGTAAATATTTTATAGTTCACATAGAAAATTCGTAAAAGAAAAAAAAAAACTGATACTTCACATGTACTTTTGACCGTTATTTTTTTCCAGTTAATTCATTTGATTATCCATTGGAGTGTCATTTAATACTCTTTTTAAAATTTTTAAGAAAATATTAATCTAGATACATTGTTAATCACTATATCTAAATTATAAAACATCATTTCCTCTTACCTTATTCTAGAGCGCATCTAAAATTTGAAGTTTATATGATCTGAATTATAGTCCTTTGAGATTACTACATTTTAAATTCATAACTTTCATATTATATAAACTTATAAAAGCAAATATTATAAACTTGGATAAAGTTAGCAATTTAAATTTTGTTGAATCCAAGAAATTTGTGGGAATTCTCTTTAGGAATCCAGGAGAAGGATTACAAGCATCCCTCTTATACTGAACCAAAAATCCAATTTAGTAATGTAAGCTTCAGATGCAAAGAGAAACAAAAATGGATATATCTTTAGAACATGCGCATTAACTAACAACTAAATACTTCAATTTTGACATGCACATTCATACATGTCAACTCATATTTGTCACGTCGAGGATGAGTTTAGACGTCTAGACATGCATGCTCAAAAGTCAGAGTGTTTTAGTTGTTAGTTAAGGTAAATGATCATTTAAACACGTTTAAAAATTTTTTTCCCATGTTAGTATTGGGTATCCACGAGACATATTGGGTGAATTGTTCTAGATTTGCATTCTCAAAAAGTTAGAGCGTTTAGTTGTCTGTTGAGATGAAAATGTGTCTGCACTTTTAATGTATCTGTGACAAATTTAGTTTTACATGAAAGTTTCACTATTACAATTGCTAGTTATTTTTAGGACAAGCATGATAATCCTGTCATTTCATTTTAAAATTATTTTTGTGGCTTTATATTAGCTTGTAATTCATGGAACTAGTTCTTAGACATTGATTTTGTTTCTTTTTTGCGATCTTTGTTTCTTTCTTTCAGAGAAGCTTGAAGGAAATTGCTGAACTATGTGGCTCAAAGTTATCCCTGGATGCAGTTCAAGAATATCGCCAACGCCTTGGGTTGGAGTCGAGTGCTAATACTTGCTTCAAAGCTGCAAGAATTTCTAGCTTACTTATTGATGGACTTGATTTGGACAAAAAGCTTGACATTAAAGGGCACGAACATTTTGGACCAAAAGTCAGGAAGAATACTAAGAATTGAGGATGTTGCTAAAAAGATTCTTGAGAAGGTAATATAATATATTCATTATGCCTTATTGTTCGTTCATATTAGTAGTCATAATATTGTTCCTGTAGTTTCTTGTCCTTTGATTTCTGTTACTATATGTTGATTTGTTGTACCTCTACTAGCGTACTGTTTTGTTGTAGTTTCTATCTTGTTGCTATCTGTTGTTTTTGCTATTATTTGTTGTGACTGGTACTTATGTTACTTCATTTTCTGATGTTATTTGGACTGTATTTTCTTGAGCCAAGGGTCAACGGAAAACAACCTCTACCTCTAAGGTAGGGGTAAGGTCTGCATATACTCTCCCCTCCCCAAACCTCATTTTGTAAGACGCTACTAGGTATGTTGTTGTTGATATTTTGAAGTGTACTACATTTGTGAAGTCATGATGATGGAGGTCGATAAGGCACTTGTAAAGACGAAAAGCCGATCTGTGCTATTCCTTGAGAGGAAAAAGAACTTATGAAGTTCTTGTTTATGATATCATTATCTATTTAAAACTGTTAAAAACAAGCAAAGCCCATATTGTTGCATTGTATTATCTCTGGAATTCTTTCTTTTATATCCTTCTAAGTTCTACTCCCGAGATATCTAAATATCATTATCGTTTCCTATTTTAGTGTAGGATACCGATGGAACAAAGTGGACACTGGATTCGTTCATGGAGAATTTCTCAAAGGAGTTGAAATCATATCCTTTGAATCAGTAAATAGATTCTAGAATAGAAATAAATCATATTTACTTGAGTTATGTTCCACAGGTTTTTCCTGATCGTTGCATACAGAAGCTGAAAAAGTTACTGCCTTTAAAAGTATAGTTGCATATCGTACTGGCCTTGCCATTAATACAGAAGTAACAGTAAAGGAAGCTGAGGAGGGGCTGACCGAAGTATTATGTGGTAAGTATGGCAAGATTTGACGTTGTAATGTACTATGATTGAGCACGTAATTCTGATAGTTTCTGCCTTTCCAGGTGGGAATGCTGTCCGAATCTCGAACAAAAGCTTCCTTGATTATATCTTCATGCATGCTTTGGTGGTGCCTCAAAGTTATGATTTGCCAATGCAGATAGACACAGGGTAAGAAAAAGAAATATTTAGAAGTATTGTCATAAATTTCATTTCAGTTTTAAAGGTGACATTGTTATAATTTTCATTTCAGTTTTGGGGAAAAGGAGTTGGATCTAAGCTAGCGAATCCCCTTAATCTTCTTGAGGATAAGAGATTCACTAAGAACTGGTTAGTGCTTTTGCACGTGTCCTACCCGTTCTTAAAGGAAGCTTCATATCTGGCTTTTGTATACCCTCAAGTAAGATCTTTATCTGAAACTATCAAAATGTAGGTCCGATTTTATGATACAACTTTTATTTTCTATTTGGTATTACCTGCCCAATTGGAGACTTTTACACTGTATTTTACCTTGCCGGGCCAATAGCTGTGGTAGAACCTCATCAATTATCGACTTCCTTCCAGACGGAACAGAATAGCTTCTTGACAGATGTTCGTGTTATTTGGATAGATTCCTCTGGGCAGCTAGAGTCGTGTAAGTTGTATCTTATGTTTTAAGATTACAAATTACTTAATGATATTAAAATGCCTGTAACAGCACAAATCTTTTGATAGGAAATACGATCTAGAGATCGTTGAAGAAGGAGGAGGAGGAAGAATGAAGCTCTTTCCTGAGAGAAGGCAGAAAAAAAATGTGTTTAGAGAGAGAGTTATTTCGTGGTAACGCCCAATAGGTAAACAGAATACATGTATACACGAAGAATAAACAGTAGCACCTAACATTTGAGGCGGGGCTCCGCCCCGAACCTCGGCCTTCGGGTGGGGGCACTCGCCCCCCACACCCCCGGCAACTTCCCTGTGGAGGTTGAACTGCGCCAGTACATAAATATAATATTCCATATTTCTCCATATATAGCGAATCCTTTTTCTAGTAGAAAAATGTTTATGACTCTATAAATATAAGTTGGCAATGCAAATTGATTTCAATTTGAAATCAATTCTCTATTATAGTGATATTTTACTGCTGCCCGACCATCCTATCGGGAAGACTTTCGACACAAGGCATTACCGCAAACCTTCACATCGCTAGGTTACACCATCTAATCTGCCAAATCATCTTGCACCGCCGTTATTGCCCAACGGGACACGCCGCCTCACTCCTGCCCTCGCCCTCCGAACCTGGGTTCTAATACCACTTGTTAGGAATCGCGCGTACCCTCACCTCAACCCTGCATTAGTATAATATTGTCCGCTTTGGGACAAGCCCTCACGGATTTGTTTTTTGGGCATCTCCCAAAAGGATTCATACTAAGAGATTGGGTTGAACCTATTTAAATATGTTCATTTTCTTCTCTTCCACCGATGTGGAAGGAGTTTGCATACCCAAGATGTGCAGCTGAATCACACCGTCATGGTCAAATTAATTGACATAAAGGATATGCTTATTCTCCTTTTTGCATAGTTATATATGGACTCAATTGCTAAAAGTAACATAATACTAACAATATCGAATAGCAAAGTGGAAAAAACGATGTTTTCTTAGTATGAAATGAGAAATCTGTTGCTTCATCAGTAAAACAACATGCTTCAATTTGCTCTATTTTGCTTCCAAGTATTTGGATTGGCAATTAGCATAATGGAATGACCAAAACTTTTGATAAAAGAGTACCAGTTAGACATTTAACTCTTTAAAGTCTTTTCAATTTTTATAACAATTGTGGACGTGCTGAGAATGATTTCCTGTTTTGCAGGCTGAGATCAAGTACTACTCTGAAAACAAGGAAGGATACAAGGACCTCATATTTAAATATTAGGGTGATCTTCTTCCTCAACAACAACATTACCCCAATGCATCAAAAGCTTCCGCTCATTGCAGGGTAAGGAGGGGTCGGATGTACGCAACCTGACCCGTATGTTTAAAAACATAGCACGACTGTTTCCGGATGACTCTGCTACTTCACAATTGAAAGAAGCACAAACAATTTAAAGAGTCATTTTGCTGTATTCCATCATACCCCAAATAGGGTGATCTTCTTCCTAAATTTTGAAAAAGCCAATTTATATTACAAGACATAGTATTTATCGTCTTTTTATTAATAAAAATAAAATCCTCAAAAAGGAGGTTAGGCCTTAAGTTAATTTCTTTCTTCTCTTGCAATTGCTCAATAAAACATTTTAGTTCCTTACTTCCTAAAACTTTTGTATTGTGCTTCTAAGGTATATATCACTAAGATATTAATCTTTTATATTTTTTATGTTTACTTTTACTTGTTACTATTTCACTTATTGAAGTCAAATTATAGGAACTTTGATTAACATTTTAAGAAGTATTTGTTCATCATATTAATATAAGACGAATTGCAACTTATAGTATTTTTTATATAATTTTCAACCATTTAAATTTTAGATATTAAATCTAGCTACTTCAATTTAGTTTTGAAATTTAGTCAAGTTGACCTTGAAAAATGAAATAGTGACACATAAAAATGAACAGAGAAAACATGTTTTTTACATCCTTTTTAGGTGGTATTGAATAGTACATGATTGTTGTGAGTTAGAGGTGGAATAACACTTCCGATAGAACTTTTTTCATATTAAAATTTGAACTTGAAATCTCTAATTAAGGATAAAATAATTTCACTACTAAACCATAACTCAAATTAATCCTTCAACTACACTTCAATTTTAATTAAATTCAAAATGCAATAAAAGTCCAATAAAGCTACTACACCTTAAATTCTACATAAATGCACAAAAGTGGAATAAAAATAATAATCATAGTACCTTCACTAAGTAATTTAGCAATAATAATAAAAATAACAATAATATAATTGTTATAATTTCAAAAGTAAAATTAAAGAAAATAAAGTGTTCATCATCTATCTTTATGAAATATATTAAAAAAAATTCGAAAGATCATCGATTTGAAAATAAAATTAAAAGATATAATTAAACATGATGTGATTGTTTAAATAGGTGCTTAGTATATTCCTCTAGTCAAATAAAATTAGATTTTTAGACATATATTGACAGTATAATTTAATATTATTATTCTATTTGTACTATTCAATATAATTTGATTTATTATTAGACTCAATATGTAACATAGACGTCAGTTGAAAAGACCATCTAACTCAAAGTTGCAATTTCTTTGACGGTATAATAGCATATTAATCACATTAACAAATGAAATTAAATAAAGAGATAATTTCGAATATACATAATAAATTAATTAATTTATAATAAATATATTTATATTTTAATTTATATAAAAAATAATAAAAATTATAGAAAATATATAATAATTATACAATATACCTTGCAAAATTCATAAAAAAATATACAAAATAGATTACTTGTACATGAGTTATACACTAAATATATATTATAATTACACTTAAAACTAAATATCACTAGCATGTACATAAAATATATACCAACTATACATATCTATACAATAAATGATTATTTTTTGATAATTACTGCTTTTAATAATTACCTTAATTAAATAACCTTAAATATAATATAAACTCTATATTAATCGAGAAATCATGCATAATTTAAACATAAAATCACATTCGAAATATCACATAGTCAACCTATTCCACCATTTTCTTATTTTGGAAGTAGTGAACCCCGCGTGTTTCCTAGTCACACATCATAAAGAAAAATTATAATACTCTCTTTGTTTTATTTTAGTTATTAGGATAAGATTTGATATTATTTTTTAAAAAATTAATTAAAAGTATTGCGTAATTAATATATCTCTTATAAATATCTCTTTTATCTTATTTTATATGATATTTTCTTTAGTCCGTCTCTAAAATATTACTTTAGTCTAATTAAAAATTATTTAACTTTAAAATTTTGTTTTATCCTTAATGAAACGATTGTCAGTCACAATAACAACATCAATAACAACATACATAGTAGAATTCTACAAGTGGGGTTTCAGGAGGGTAAAATGTATGCAGACCTTATCACTATCTCATAGAGATAAAGATGTTCTTTTCGGAAGACCCTTAACTTAAAAATATCAGGCTCCAAAAGCAGAAAAATGATTTTCGGCCATATAAATATTAAAAAGTTGTTTAAAAGTCATCTTTCCTTAAATACTATGTCAAATAAAAAATTACCACATGAAATAAAATGGAGGGAGTAATAAATTTTTATCTCTCTCTCTCTCT
>JAOTQR010000002.1:19620847-19634340 GCA_025774065.1 Solanum ossicruentum | reverse complement strand
TCTAACTTTAGCGAGCCTATACAATCTCTTTTCCCCGCCTTTATCACTTAACTCATCATAAAGGCGTTCAAACGCAGTTGACTTAGCATTTGTCACCGCCATCTTTGCTTCTAACTTGGCCGTCGTATAGATTACCTTAAGCTTTTGCTTTTCATCTTCATCCCTACACTCCAACCACTCTGTGTAAGTGACCTTCTTATCTGTCACTTTACCTTGGACTTCGGCATTCCACCACCAATCGCCTTGACGTCCACTGAAGGTCCCTCTCGAAACCCCTAGTACCTCGGTAGCTACCTTTCTATGTATGATAAAAAAACTAGTTGGCCTGATGTGTTGAATGCTTTTGCCAATAGCATTTAATGGTTTTCTGAACAATGAGAGATAATTTGCTTGGTTCTCCATTACTGAGATGGGGTTTTGATCTTCAAGTTATGGCCATCTCATATTGTGCATTGGTTCTGCAGCATACATAGCAGGGAAGAGATAAGAGGGATCCAGTGGAGAATGTGGTATCTTTTTCTTAAGCAATTAGCTGACCAAATTTTACCTATTTCTTATCTGTTAGAAATTGCATTTTCTGGTTTCATGTTGAACAAATTCTAGATGCCCAATATACTTTTTCATGCCTGATATCTCGTGCATTAGTGTGGTCTTGTGGAGTATTTATCTTAGAACTGATTCCACAGACATTTCTTTGGTCAAGTAGCACATATTTGGAGCCAATAAGTGTAGATCAATTGTTAGCAATAATGGCTTTCAGCTTTCCCGTTAGCACCAAAGGAGCTTCAATTTGTGCTTCATAAAAGGTTGAGAATCGGGTTTGTTTAAAGCTAGAATAGCAGTGGCTAGATTAATGAGAGGGAGACATTAGAAAAAGGACAACCCTAGGAATTACACCTGAGATTCTTACACTTATATCAAACATTCCGAGGAAACATATTTGCTTATAAATTTTCTATTTCTAGGATGAAATGTAAGTACCGCAGAATAGCAATCTTAGTAGGCCAATTGGTTGGTTATTTGAACTTTCACCTTGTTGGTGAAGGCTCAATTTCTTACCTTGTAATCTCCTCTCAATTACTACAGTATATATGTATACTCACACAATCATTCACAAGCCAACTAGAAATGTTCTTAATACTGTAAAAGACTGCTGCTAAACAAATTCAACTTCTTAAAGCTCCAAGTAGTCTCTTATGGTTTAAACTTTTAATTTCAGCTGATTTCACAAATCTCCAGTGTTACAAGAAATACCACTAGTACATGAAAATCCCAGATGCCTATAGCTTTATCAGAAATCTGTAAGACACTGAATGATACTGAATAAAAATCTAGAGAGAATGAAAAACATAAATGAACTCAATTTCATAATTAGAAATGAAAGTATGAAAGCTCTAAACTTCACACAGATTTTAAAGGTTGCTTTTACTTTTGACTGATTACAGACTGAGTCAAGATCAAGACAGAAATAAAATATCATTTCTGTCAATTCAGTCAGCAGAAAATAGTTTTAAGACAATGTTGTAAAAACCAAGAAGTTAACTATATTTTTGTTTTCCTTGAGCTCTTTGACCAAGTATTGGAGGTAGCTTGATCTCTCATCTTTTCAAGAATCAACTATCTTAGCATTGTAACTTTCCATTTTGTAAATGTGGTACAAGTCTGCACTTCTACGCTGTAATTTCATCCTGCATCCTTTACTTGGAGCGGGGTTGTGTTTTCAATCCATTACGCTCAATGATGTGGGTGCATGTTAGTGCATCTGGGATGAAACGGTCTTACGTTAAAGTTTTACCACAACAGTTGCTAATCATTTTGAGATTGTGATTTACTTCCACAGATTCTGGCCAAGGACATGCACAAAGGTCTTCACATTGTTATCTTTTTACTTATATGTGTGGCATGTTATTAGCTTGTTATTCATGAATTTAGTTCTTAGATTTCTCTTTTGCAATTCTTCTGACATCACTGTTTATTCTTTTAGAGAAGCCTGAAAGAAATCGCAGGAATATATGGCTCAAACTCATCCTTGCATGCGGTTCAAGAATCTCGCCAGCACCTTGGGTTGGAGTCCAGTGCCGCTGTTTGCTTCAAGGCTGCAAAAATTTGTGTCTTACTTATTGATGATGGAATTGAGTTGGACAAAAAACATGATCTCAAATGGCACAGAAGTTTCGTACCAACAGTTGGTAGAATACTACGAGTTGAGCGTGTAGCTGAAAAGATTCTTGACAAGGTAATATGATAATCATTAGGCTGTATGATGGTATTTTCTCAAATGTGTTTGTAGTATCACGAGGGCAAAATGGATTAACATTATGCTTTTGAGTGGAAACATGGTACTCGGTTTGAATCATAACTATTCTAGTGTTGTTTGACTGTTCTTTCACCATTTAATATCTCTAAGATTAGTAAACCCTGAGATAATGAACATATATGTCATTTAAGAACAGTACTGTCTTTTTCATCCCAAAGAAAAAATTATTACAATATCTTTGCACTTTTGTTCCAGAGAGTGGCTTTTCTGCTTCCTTGCATTTGTCTGAGCTTTTCTTTAGAGTTAAGTTACTTTTAGTTGCCTTGCAGATTAACAGTTCTAAAATCAGATGCATGTTCATCGTTCACGATTACTAATTTTCTTTCAACTTTATGTGTAAGCACTAAGCAAAAGATATTTTAGGCATTGCTGTGGGAATATAAACCTATTCTTTACTTTTTGCAGATTACAAGCTTTAACATTATAAACAAAGGGTACATATTACTGGTTGTTCGGACATAAAGAAGAGAGGAAAAATGGGAGACATAAAAGAAAATATATCAAAATCAATAACCTAATATCAGAAATGAGTGACTTTGATTTTTTTTCGTAGGATAATGCCATTGCTTGACTTGAATTTAGCCCTTTAATTAAAGAACCTGACTTTGTAGGCTTCATACAAAAGGAGGTAGTATATGACATTTTTTATGTAACCCTGTTGCTATTGGTGCTGTTCATTGTTCAATTATTACACTGTGTTAGACATTGATATCTCCTTTGAATGTACTGACTATGAAGTGGGGGGACTTGGAGTTTAAATCATTCTTCTTCAATTTTTCTACATGTTGATATCAGTGGCACTGTTGGAGATGATATTTTTGAGATGAGGGTCTTTCGGAAACAACCTCTCTATCTCTATGAGGTAGTGTAAGGTCTGCGTACATTTTACCCTCCCAGACCCCACTTGTGGAATTTCACTGTTGTTGTTGATATCAGTGGCACAACCAGAGGGAGAGAGCTCATTTTTTCTCATGCTATCATCTTTGGAATGTTCTTTGTCAACTCATTCTACCCCTGTTAAATTTGTTTATCTTTTTTCTCCTTTCCTGTGCTATTCTATTATAGGGTTCGAAAGGAACATGGACACTGGGATCATTCATGGAGATTTTTAATGAGGAGTTGAAGTCATATCCTTTGATTATCTGTCAATATATTCCAGAATATTGCAAATAATATTTTTCTTGCTGCTAACAGATTATGGTTCCAAAAGTTTTTCCTGATCTTTCTATACAGTAGCTGATAAAGTTTTAGCATTTAAAAGTATAGCAGCATATCGCAGTGGTCTTGCGATTAATACAGAAGTTACTGAAAAGGAGGCTGAGGAAGGCCTTAGTAATGTTTTATGTGGTGAGTGTTGTGAGATGTGGGGTTGTAATGCACCAAAATTGAGCATGTAATTCTGATAGTTTATGTGCTTCCAGCTGGGCATCCTGTCCGAATCTCAAACAAGAGCTTCATTGATTATATCTTCCTGCATGCTTTAAAGGTGGCTGAAAGTTATGACTTGCCAATGCAAATACACACCGGGTAACAAAAAGATTGTCTTTGGATAGATAGCTTTTGTCTCATTGTTTCTTTCTAGCTTTTCTAAATTTAATCAAATCAACCGTTTTTAGCCTTTTCCTGCGGGCATGACAGTCTTCTTTTTCAAAACAATTCAAATGTGAGATATATGCGGTCTTTTTTCTTTTTGTAGTATCCTCTCAGTTCTTATAAGTAAAACATTGTTTTATTCTTCATTTCAGTTTTGGGGACAAGGATTTGGATCTAAGTCTAGCTAATCCCCTTCATCTTCGAAATCTTCTTGAGGATAAGAGATTCATAAAGAGTCACTTAGTGCTTTTACATGCATCGTATCCATTCTCAAGGGAAGCTTCATACCTGGCTTCTGTGTACCCCCAAGTGAGATTTTTTTTCCTACGTCTGAAACTATCAGTATGTAGATCTTATGTATTAGTACAGTTTTTTTTTGGAATTCTGTATCACCTGCCACATAGCAGACATTTCAATGTCGAAAGATGATGGTGAAGATTGTATCTTTCGCCTTTGTAATCTCTAACAGGGAAAATGTCTTGTGCTATAGGTCTATCTTGATTTTGGGTTGGCAATTCCCAAACTTAGCTTCCATGGGATGGTTTCCTCAGTGAAAGAACTCTTGGAGCTTGCCCCAATGAATAAGGTTGTCTAAACTATTTACTGAAGTACCTAATAATTATCTTTTCAGTTCCGGCTGCAGATTCCTATATTCATAGGTTGACTACTCTTTCAGATCCTCAATTATTGCTCCATTTGAAGAATGATCATTTTCCTATCTAATGTTTGGATATTGACAGATTATGTTCAGCACTGATGGCATCGCATTTGCTGAAACCTTTTATTTAGGTTTGTGCTGAATTTTTTCTTCATCTTGTATCACTAGAGCCTGACATGACAAGCTTTTGTACCTGCTATTTCTTTTCAAAAGATGATAAAACATTTAATTTCAGCTAATCCTGAACGCCCATTAAATCTGGCTAGCTAAAAAGTACAAATAATTCTTGCTGAATGTCATGTCCTCACAGTACATTTTACTCATGTTGGAGTTTGGAAATTAGAGGATATACGTTTTGTGGGCATTTGATGTGTTTGTCGTTTACTGATGCTGGATTTCCCCAATGTATGTGCCCTTTTGCTCATTCTGAATGTTCGGCATGTCCATTCCCTACCTACCTAGCTGGATTATTTTACCCCTTAGAAATTTGAATTGGTACCTTAAGTTCATCAAACAATTTATCGATATTACAACAACAACATACATAGTGTAATCCCACATGTGGAAACTTCATGTTGAGAGTGGGATTTGAATCCAAAAATTGAATTTTCGCTTGAGAAATTTGTCACTTCGATCAAGGGAAAAAAGGTTATTGTCAGATAATAATACCCAACTTGGTTTGCAAGTTAGCCAAGCGAGTATTCCTATTTTATCTTCTTTCTAATATGTAATTTGTACAATGTGCTCTCAATTTCTCTTGCAGGTGCAAAGAAAGCACGCGAAGTAGTATTCTCTGTTTTACGTGATGCTTGTGTTGATGGTGATCTTTCAATTCCAGAAGCTATTGTAGCCGTTAAAGATATTTTTGCAGAAAATGCAAAGAAATTATACAAGCTTGAAGTTTCTTCGAGATATTCTGATGTAAAACCTCCTTTGTCATCTTCCTTCCGAGAGGAAGAGTTAAATGGCTCATTAAAGGATGTTACCTTTGTTCGTATTATTTGGATAGATGCTTCTGGCCAACATAGATGCCGTGTAAGCTTTGCCTTGTCCTTTTATGTTACTGCTTTTCGTTTAAGATTATGAATTATTATGTGAGATGCTTTTCAATGCCTGTGACCACCCAAATCTTTGTCCCGCTTTGAGAAAATGCAAGGAGTTTGACTTTTTAATAACAAATGGAATTGAGCTCAATCTGGAATGGCTCCTAGTCTTTCAAACGGACCAAAGGTTTCAGACATACTGGGTAGTAAATTTCTTGAGTAAAAGCATCCAGGGAAAGTGAAATGTTGTAACTATCAAATAAATTCAATATTCGGGTGAAGCATTCTGGCTCTAATGGTGGTTTATTGAGTTAGTTATGAAAGGGTGGTGGTTTGTGGAGTTACTATTACTTAGTTTGATTTCTCTTGCTTGGTCATAATTTCAAGATATCACTTACTATTTGAATATCTTGTTGGCTATGATAATTTGAAAGTTAATGCCAAGTAATTCTATTAGGAATTTCTTTCACTTACTTTTCTGGCTAATCAATTACCTTCAGTACATGATATTGGGGCATTGGTTGGGTTTCTATGCTTTAGTCAAAAGTGGATTGAATTTGTTCATGTCTTGGGCACAGGTTGTTCCGCAACAACGCTTCTATAGTTCTGTGGAAAAGCACGGTGTAGGCTTAACTTGTGCATGCATGGGAATGAGTTCATCATCTGATGGTCCTGCAGTGGATACAAATCTCACCGCTTCGGGAGAGATCAGAATCGTTCCTGATGTATCTACCAAATGCAGACTCCCGTGGTACTGCTTGATATCTAAAAGTGTTTGAAAGATACACTCCTTTCTTATCCTTTTGAATTTAAGATTTATTTGAGCCTCCATATGCTGTAGATTATGACATGTCATAAATGATAAGATCAGAATTTCACTCATTCAAATGCTTAACTATGGAGATTTTGTCAACTGGGTTCTTATTGGTTTTTAGAAATAGTATAGAACCTTTCCAATTTTGTCCAATATCTAGTTAACCAGATGTAAAGGGCACAGGGAAGAACTCCAATATTTTGCAAATCATCAGGAGAAGATATAAGGTATGAAGTCTGATTTATAATAGATGAAAAAAAGTATGAGGTCAGTTACCTGGTGACTTACAGTTAAGTTCAATATAAGGAGTGAAGTTTAACAGGATTCGAGAAAACATGATTATTATATTAAAGGATTATTGGGATAAGGTAAAGGGTGCAACAAATAGTCAAGAGAAGATTTGGATGTGAATTTTCCTGCCAAAGCTTTTATCCAGAATATTAGTGTTCTCCATTATCAGCCCTGAATTTTAGATTTGGTTCTTCCAAAGTGTATGCTTTCCATAGTTCAAGGTTCCATATATAGTTTTACAGCCTCACCACTCTCTCCTTGTCCAATTTATGTGTTGTAGATGTCATCAAACTCAACTGTGTAAAGCTTTCAATGTAGGTTGAAATACTGATGCAGTTCTTCCATGATATCATGTAATAAATTTTGTGAACGTGTAGGAAATGGATAGAAGATCAAAATGCACTATCTTTATCTAAAAAATGTCACACATTGATGTCCAACTATTGAAGGGGAACCTTGGAGTAACTGGTAAAGTTGCTGCCATGTGACCCGAAGGTCATGGGTTCAAGTCTTGGAAACAGTGTCTGGCAGAAATGCAAGGTAAGGCTGTGTGCAATAGACCTTTGTGGTCGGACCCTTCCCCGGACTCTGTGCATAGCGGGAGCTTTAGTGCACCCAGCTTACCCTATTTTGATGTCCAACTATTTTATTGTTCTATCTTGTTATGACAAATGTATGGACCTTGGCATGGAAATTCTCTGCTCAAGTCTCGTTCTAACATAGTTTGGTTTTATTGTTCCCCGATCAATTTTAATGTTTATCTTCTTGATCCAGGGCAAAACAACAAGAAATGGTTTTGGCTGACATGTATATTGAGCCTGGTAAAATTTGGGAATATTGTCCGCGAGAAGCATTGCGTAGAGTCTCTAAAGTTTTAAAAGATGAATTTGACTTGGTATGTTTAAAATCTTTGTGTGCAACATCTGAAAAATCATATTTATCTAATTTATATCTACATGTTCAGGTCGTGAATGCAGGCTTTGAAAATGAATTTTATCTTTTGAAGAGTGTAATGAGGTATGTCAGTCAAGTTCTTTTGTTATATTATGTGTTTAGAGTTTCTTTTGTATTATTGTGAGTTTTCTCTTTCATGATGATATGTTCTTTTAGAGATTCTGGTCTATAATATGTTAATTTAAATATATAATGAAATTATGCAGGGCTGGCAAAGAAGAATGGGCGCCATTGGACAGGACTTCTTACAGCTCTACATCAGCATTTGATGCTGCATCTCCATTACTTGAAGAGGTCTTCGCTTCTCTTCAATCATTGAATATTATAGTTGAACAGGTAAGTCTTCATTTATTTGACATGCAAATTTGATCTCTCTCATTGTTTTGCATATAATACTGTAGATGCAAGGTGAGATTTGAGTATGCTTTTCCTTTTTTAGTTCCATGAAAAAGTTTGATGTCGTATAAGATAAGAGCTCAATTGAAGGGATTTATGCAGTACTGTTAAGCTAATATCTCTACTCAACAGAGAAAAATAGCTACTTATGATTGTATTACTTCACGAAAAATTGTTTATTTTACATTTGTAATGCATTCACTCGCCCAGAGAATTTTTTTTTGTTGATTTGCATCGGGTGTCCAAGTCTCTTTGAGCCCCGACTAATCCCGAGGGTCACAGGCCCTCGGCAAGGAATTTTTCGCAAGTGCACCACGGTTAATTCAGGTTTTACCCAGTCCGATTCTCTCAGAAATTGTTTGCACCCAGTGGAGTTTGAACTTGAGACCTTGAAGGGAGCAAACCCCAAGGCTCAAGTCAATTGCCACCAGGCCAACCCCTAAGGGTTCGCCCAGAGAATAAGCTTAGTAAGTATTTGGGTTCATTGTTTCCACTAACAAATGACATAGTCAGTACCTAAACAACTTTAATATGTTAGTTTTATGTCATGATTTGCATGGATAATTATATCACAAACAACATCAACTACCTTTGACCCAATACCTAAAGGAGAAAGAGAAAAGAGAGGGAATATAAGGAAAAAGAACGATATGTTTCACGTCAGTCAATCAATAAATTTACACCTCAATTCCAAATTTGTTAAGATTGGCCATATGAATCCGCTAAAACCATTTTAAACTATTTAGTTCCATTTCATTGTCCATGCTAATTAGTATTTTTGTAAGGTAAATTTAGGAATTCAATCATATGTTCCACATAACATGTTCTCTTATAGTTTTTTTGTATGTTTGGGAAATGATAATGTTGTATTCTTTAGCATTAATGATATGTTGGGGAGTGTTCTCTTAGGGGTCGTTTGGTTTGGAGTATCCTAGGATAAGTTACCCAATTATGTATATGGAATAACTTATCCCATCACTAAGGTATAAATGGTGGAATAAATATCTCATGACTACCTAATACCCCCAACCAAATAACACAACAACAACATACCCAGTGGAATCCCACAAGTGGGGTCTGGGAAAATACCCCCAACCAAACTAATAATAAAATAATTCTATATTTTATCCTGGAATTATTTTACCTTATAACTCACACCAAACGACTCCTTAGACTTCTATAAATAGTGTGGTGGCATGACTTTACATTCCTGCAAGATAAACTACAGTATCTTTCTTTTTACTGAAAGTAAGATGGATATACACAAAATATATTTCATTATACTATTTTTCGATTCGACGAAGATTCCCTCCCTGATGTTGTCTCCTTTGAGTATACAGTTACATGCAGAGGCTGGGAAAGGCCAGTTTGAAATTGCTCTGAGATACACAGATTGTTTTAGAGCAGCTGACAGCTTAATTTTCGCACGTGAAGTCATCAAAGCAGTTGCAAGGAAACATGGGTTGCTGGCAACTTTTGTGCCAAAGTAGGTAGCACAATATGCCCACATTACTTGTAGGTGCATTTTTATTGTTTTATTTCTTGATGTGGATTTTCTTTTACGTTTCTTTAAGCTAGTGCAATGATATTTTTGGTTCCGCTTTCTGTGTTTTAGCTTACTAGATTGAAGCACCATTTTCCATATGCTCACACTATTTCTTACTTCCATACCTGCATAATTGCAATATTGATATGTGAAACCTCAAGTTTTATTTGATATTTCTTTACCTTATTGGCTTGGCCAAAATGTGTAGTCAGTGTAATATCGTCAATCAAGTCTGGTGTTGAATTAGAAAACCATTACATTAGGCATTGGTGGATGCTGGCTGGTTTTAAGATTAGAACATTTTTGGGATTTTCCTTCTGTTGCCTTCGGATACCTCTTCTCGGATTCTCTGGTACAAGTCAATGGCAGCATGCACATTGTAATCACACAAGTAGGATTTAGAGAGGGTAGATAACTAATTACCCCTACCTCATGGAGGTAGAGAAGCTGTTTTTGAAAGACCCCGAACTCAAGTGATGCATATCTAATAACATACAAAAAAATAAGACATCATAAATACTAGAGGAAGCATTTCATAGCATTCAGGAAAAAGGGACAGTAACAACAACGAAATAATGCGGTAACTCTCATATTCATCTAGAGTGCATAATTTCCTGCCATTCAATCTTTATTCACACCTGGACAGTCCTATTTTTTCTTCTAGTTTTTCCTGCCTATTATGTGCTTTCCTTTATGCACCCTAAAACTCTACTAACAACTCCATCCTTCTCGGTTATAAGGAAAAAATTTGTTTTTCTCCCCTCTGAACCCCTCAACCGAGATCGAGAGAAACTCCTGAGAGGAAGAATTTTATCTATATTGGAAAATGGAAAAAGAGCACAATCTCTCTGTGCTTGTTTCTCTACCTGGACATAGAAAAATAAAATTTTATATGTTATTATGGGAGAGGGTTGAAGGGGAGCCTTGCATAACAGTAAAAGTTGGTTTCCATAAGGTTGCATATGTAAAACCCAATGTGGTCTGGCCTCTCCCTGGACCTTCAATAGCAAGAGCTTAGTACAATGGGTTGCCTTTTTATTATTGGAGTGGGTTCATAATGTTAAATGCAAGTGGTTTTTTCCTCTTGAAATTGTTGAGGTGAAAGAATAAATGATGTTACTTTTGTATTATTTACTGAATGTACTTCTCTGACTCTGGAGATTTCTGTCAGGATCCCAATTTCCATAACTTCTACTGCATGAATTATTGCAAGAGAGACCTCTCAGTTTGTTATCTTGTGGCCCTTTTTTGTTAGGTATGCATTGGATGATATTGGTTCCGGATCGCATGTGCACATCAGTTTATCCAGGAATGGAGAAAATGTATTTATGGCGTCTGATGAATCAAATCGGTATGGGATGTCAAAGATTGGGGAAGCATTCATGGCTGGGGTGTTAAATCATCTTCCTTCCATATTACCATTTACTGCACCACTTCCTAATAGGTAAGAGATTTTCTACTATCCCGAATGTCCTGCTTACTTTACTATTAGTGATTAGTTTATACTTTTAGGTAGAGGGATAATTCTTTAAAACGAGTATATCTAGAGGGATATTGCTTCCTGATCTGTCTCTCTTTCATTATCAGAATAAGCTATGTTCTTCGGGCTCTTCAAAAGTGCATGTAGGATCTTCCAAAAATAGTGTATTGTTGGAGGATCTAACGTTGGTGCGACAACATTTTGGGAAATCCAAGCAATGCAGAGAACAAGTGGAGAACTTGTATTTATATAGCTTCACTCTAACTCACAATATTTCCACTTCTTTCTACATGCAGTTATGATCGCATACAACCTAATATGTGGAGTGGAGCATACCTTTGCTGGGGGAAAGAAAACAGAGAGACACCATTGAGAGCTGCTAGCCCTCCTGGAGTTGCTCATGGCTTTGTAAGCAATTTTGAAATTAAAGCTTTTGATGGATGTGCAAACCCATACCTGGGTCTGGCTGCTATAATTGCTGCTGGAATTGATGGCTTGCGGAGAAACTTGAGCCTTCCAGAGCCCGTCGGTAAGTCAGACATCTTTTAGTAATTCTAGGAAAAGGAACCTATTTATAGTTGAGGTGTGTTTTAATACATAGAGATATTTCACATAGGAAAAAGGAACAACTTCATTTGCTACCCATTGTGAGTTTGCTTAGTTTGATTAGAAACAAATAGAGTGAGGATTATTCTATTCATTTATTAGTACTTTTATTTACTCAAAAGCACATGGCAACTTGTAAGGTCCACGAATGCATTTACAAAAAAAAAAAAAAAAAAAAAAAAAAGAAAAGAAAGAGCCCCTTGCTAATGCTTACACTTACTGAAGTAATATAGATTTGATAACTAGATCTCATGTTCACACATGAACTATTTTCTCAGTTATCTGTCATTCCACTTACGTTTTCTTGTGAAACAGATGGAGATCCTGATATCCTTAAAGAGAATCTTCAAAGATTACCAGTATCTCTCACTGAATCTGTAGAAGCTTTAGAGAAAGATGCATTATTCAGAGATATGATTGGTGAAAAGCTTTTGACTGCCATAATAGGAGTTCGCAAGGTACGTTTGCTAAGGATGCTACGTGTCTACGTTTTATAAAATTCTTCTTTTCAATTAACAACTGCCATCCCTCAAAAGTTCATCAGGTAACATGAAGTAAGATTGAATGTGGCTCATTGACATTATTAGGAATTCTTCCATAGAAGCTCAGCTTTTATACCTTTAGAATTATTCCTATGGACCAGTTGGATGTTCAAAGGCGTAAACTTGGATGTGCAACTGATCATGCTGACATAAAGGATATGCTCATTTCCTTTTTGCATAATTTTGATATTGTTATACATGAAGTCAATTGCTAAAAGTAACTAAGTACTAACAATATCGAATATCAAAGTGGGAAAAACGCGATATTTTCTTGTTATGAAATCTGTCACTTCATCAGTAAAACAACATGCTGCAATTTGCTCTTTTTTTTGCTAATGGAGTGACCAGAACTTTTGATAAATGAGTACTAGTTTGACATTTAACTCTTTAACGACTTTTCAATTTTCTAACAATTGTGGACATGCTGAGAATGATTTCCTGTTTTGCAGGCTGACGTCAAGTACTATTCTGAAAATAAGGAAGGATACAAGGACCTCATATTTAAATATTAGGGTGATCTTTTAAAAAAAGCGAATTTATACTACAAGACTAAATATCTATCTTCTTTTTATTAATAAAAATTAAATCCTCAAAAAGGAAATTATGAGAAAAGGAGGTTAGGTCTTACCTTACTTTCTTTCGTCTCATCTCAATAAAACATTTGTTGTCACTTTCCTACAACTTTGTATTTTCTTTGTGATATATCAGTAAGATATTATATGTTTTTACATCCTTTTTAGGTGGTACTAAATAAATATTTGATTATAGTGACATGATATTTATCATGCTAAAACACATTAGCGACTTATTTTTAATTTCAAACACTTCTGTACAATCACATAATTGCTTATTTATAAAATTAGATGTAAGCTCGTAGCAATTTCGAAATACTTTTATTTAGGTAAGCCAAATACTCTTCCATTGCTTACCTTGGAAACTACATTTTTTCCGTATATGAGATAAATATTTTTATTCTGCACTAGTCTATAAGACTACATTGGATCATAGGTGGCAATTTCAATTCATGTAAGGTAAAAGGAATTCGTTTTACTCATATTTATTTTAATCACTCATATTTTCTAAATGAATTAATAAAAATTGGTTTATTTTACAAGATCATACAAATATGATTAAAATGGGTAATATGGTATCCATATAGATCCCTACCTCATAAAAAAATTCTTAATTGCACAAAAAATAACTTTCTGTGCATGAATTTCTTTTATTTTTCTTAAAACATTTGGAGGTAGGAG
>JAOTQR010000002.1:19601189-19615447 GCA_025774065.1 Solanum ossicruentum | reverse complement strand
ACTGTCTGCGCTTCTTTCAATTGTGAAGTAGCAGTTAGTCAATGCAACTTTCGACGCTCATCATGGGTCATCCGGAAGCAGTCGCACTATGTTTTTAAACATAGGGGTCAGGCTACGTACATCCGACCCCCCCTTACCCCACAATGGGTGAGAGCTTTTGAGGCATTGGGGTAATGTTGTTGTTGTTATTGTTGTTATTGAAGGTAAATGATTCCTAACAAAGACGGTTTTGTATATATATAAAGATTGAATAACTGTAACAATCTATCTTTAGATAGAAGCCACACATCGACAAAATACATGAGAGGTGTTGAATATATATGTAAACAGATCTTACCTACTAGTGGCGCATTTTAAAGCCATGCAGGCCTAGACTCGAAGTGAGCAATATTGTTAGTAGGCTGGGTTGTTACTAATTGTATTAGAATCTCTCTTGTGTCAGTCAGCTTGTCACTATGCGCTTGAGTTCAATTGAGTTAGGGGATGTATGTAACAACCCATTTTTAGATAGAAATCTCACATTGAGACAAATCTCAGTGCTGAGTCTACGGGAATCCCATATGGTGGGGCAAAAAGGTCTATGTAACAACTCATATTTATATAGAAATCTAACATGGGCAAAACACAGAAGAAATGTTGAGTATATACATAAATTAACTAAAATCGTGCAGGACCAGACTCAAAGCGAACAATATTTTGCTAGGGGGCTAGATCATTACAATAACATGAATCTTTTGGTTGAAGACGAAGAAGTATTTATCACTTCAATCATAATTATTCATGACAAAACAATTTTAGTGATTAAGAAAAAAAAGATGTAAGAAGGTGGGAGAGATCATGGTGGAATTAAGATATGGCAACAAGAAAGAGTGGAGATTAGATAATGGACACGCCAAGAAACTATGTAAGGAAAATGTATTTAATTTGGTTATATTTTTTAATTGAGATTAAATAATATATTGAAAGTACCCGACACTATTAATCACTTGAAAAGTCACCTTTGTCTAGGGGAGTCAATAGACACTCAATAAAAAAAAATTACACTACTTAAATAGATCAAAAATATTTGTTTTATAAATATACTATATCCATATGTCAACAACAACAACAACATACCCAGTATAATCTCACAAGTGGGGTCTGGGGAGGGTAGAATGCACGCAGACCTTACCACTACCATAGAAGTAGAGAGGCTGTTTCCTGGACACCCTCGTCACAAAACCCGTAAGTAAGAACAAACCACTATATCCATATGTCGAATTACTTAATTTTTTTCGTGTATTTTTTTTCTTTATTATTTTGAATTCACCTAATTCATATTATGACTTTATATTGATTTTAAGTAACAGTTCATAAAGAGTGAGAGATCATTAACTTGATAGTTAATACAGGTTATCTATTACTGTTTAACATGTTAAGATACACCAAATAATAATAATAATTAATTGCTCCTAGTATTTTATGAATTTTCTTAAAATAATCATGAGGTGTGAATTCATGATGAAAGCTTTACTTATGCATACTTATATGGCAAATTTGGACTTTTTCAGAGTGAGTGGATGGACATGATAGACTTGGGGAAGGTTACGTGTACGTGTATATAGTCGATTCAAGTAAAGTATATTAAAATTAATAAAGAAAAGATGTACAATAGTGACAAGAAGACCATATAGCGAACAATGATTATTGTTACTGTTAATAGTAATTTGAGATACTTGAGAAGCTTCTCCATTTGATGTTTTGTTTCTTTTTAGTAAAAAAGAAGCTTCTTCATTCGTCATTGTGATCTTATTTTGTTTATTAAAGCATATAGACTTAGTTTCCTTTCCTCATCTTAACAATTTCAAAGCTCTTGAGGAAGAAATACTGTCACATTGAGATGAAATTTGGCTAATCTTTGAAGCTTAATTTGATCATATTACAATTACACAGAAGTATTATAAGCAGCAAACGCTTTCTTGCAGAGGAAGGAGAAATGGAAGAGGGCATTACAAGGTTAGATTTCAAATTCTCACCAATAAAGTGAAAGTTCAAGTAATCAACTCACTCTTCTCATATTAATATGATGAAAAATAACATCTTAAAATACTAGGCGATGTTCAAGTAACCAACTCTTCTCATATCAATATGATGAAAAATAACATCTTAAAATACTAGGCGGTGTTCAAATAGTTTTGCTCGAGAGAAGTGAAATTAATGCAACTAGTTTTTAGGATGTAAAGAGTAAAAATTCATTTGAAGGATTATGAACTTGATCACAATCGTTATATAAAATGGATTAGATGAACCTCAGTATAAGGCTTTTGCACTTGAAATGATGTGACCATTAGACAAAATTTTACTACAAAGCCAGAATCAAGTTCTTTTGATCTGTCCATTCCCAGGCATAAAAGGAATGAACTCAGGAGAGTAGTTTTAAAGGAATGTAATGACCCAAAGCTCCACTGTTGATATCAAATTCACCGCACACTGTTAAATCATATTCAATATGACATTCGTCGAAAAATAGATAATGAACCTCTGAGCAAGGATGGGGGGAGAGAGGAGCATAGAATCAAGAGTCAACATATGCTCAAGTTGTAGAACCTTTATACACAAATCTGATCCTCTACCGTTCATTTGTAATAGTTACTACTTACCTTCTGTGATAAATAAGATGATAATATACATGTAATTTGAAAAAAAAAAAAGGATCTACAAATGGATTTAACTTCAATCATCTGCGTCAAACTACTCAGCTGGAACGTCAGTTTCAGCTTCCCCCTGTTTAATGATTCTACATTTAGGAACCATTTTTTCCAGCATAGATGTTCCTTTGAAGCTAATCATTTGCCAACAGGTTTTTCTGTAGCTGGCAAGCTGCAAACGATACAAACAGCTTAGCAATCGAATGGGGGATATGATGCAGCAGCGAACCAGCATGGTAACATGCGAAAACAAACCTGGTCTGGTGTTATCTCCTCAAATCCAAATTTCTTAGTCCAGATCGACATAGCTTCAACAGCAGCTGGGAGTACAAAGCGTCTCACACCCAAAAATGCAAGCAATTTTTCTATGCAGGAGAACAGCAATTGAAAGTATCCCTGTGAACATTGAAATCATCTTTTATAAGATACACTTCTAATGAAAAAAACTGCCCCAACACGTAATAGGAATTATTTTTTGTTCGAGAACCACACCCCAAAAGATATCTATTAAGATGAGAGAGCCCAAGGCTATATGAGCCCCACATCAGCTTCCCATTAAACCGATGTGGGACTCACATTCCATTCCAAGCAAAGGATTATAACAAATACTTAACATTTGTCATCCTCGACAGCAATGCACTACCATTTAGCTCTAATACCATTCATTCAACCCATGGAGAATCACACCCAAAAGCTAGCTATTGAGGTGAGAGAGCCCAAGGCTCTATAAGCCCTGGATCAGCTTCCCATTAAACCGATCATGCAATAGCATCATAACAGTATCATAGAATCATAACAGTGCACAAAGATGCCAACTGCCATTCACCTTTGCTACAGATGGATAGAGTGAATTGGGCGTTAACCAGGTATAGTCTAACGAATCTTAGCAGGCATTACAATATTAGAATCCACAAAATTGTTGATTCCTTTGTCAAAGCCTCATTTCGTATTCTATAGGTCACTTTAAAGTTTTAAACTAAAAAAGGAACATCTGCTCAAAACGAAAAAAGCAAAAACCTAAAAGAACAGGCCAACAATCCATCCAAAGATGACATTCTCGCAGTGGTCAGCAAATGTTGAGGTCAATTTGTTCCAGCTACATCTACCATTTCTTAAAGTTCTTCAAAAGTACACCAATTGGTTATAAATGATCAAGCAATAAAAATTGCCTGCTTCCTTTTGGACAGCTGTCCATATATTATGCAATTCTTCTACCAAAAAGCCTAAATACATATAAATATAAGGCAATAACTTCTGAATTTGACTCGTGATTCTAGCTAACCCAATTAAGTATTGCAAGAAATCACCTAAGCAACAAACATAAAATAACATAAAACAAAAAGGCATATGAGAGCACAACACCCTGAGAGTAATTCATTGCTATACCTTGCCTTGGCTACCAACACGGGTTGCAACAAGAGGGAGTTCTGCCATATCCTGGCCAAAAATCCGAAGGATCCCTGCTGATATTACTGTTGAACTGCATTGATCAGCCAAAGAACTTTTAAGTTATTTAATCATAATAGGTTTAAACTATCAAAAGCTATAAGAGAACATATTGTAGTACTTACTTAACAGTCAATATAGCACAATACATGCCTCCAAAGTCTTGGCCCCTAATATTCCTTCTGCATAAGGTAAGGAAAAACACCTCTATGATTAGATAAAGCATGAAACTAAAGGAAGAAACCAACTCTGCATAACAAGGAGAACAGGACCTACCCATAAACCATAGAAGGAATGAAGTCACGTCCAGTTACTGAATCAACAATAGGATCGAAACAATCCTGAAAAATCAACAATGAGAACATTGATTCTAACATTTTTCCTTAAAGCTGACACATGCAATGAAAGATAAAATCTAGAAATCTTGATACACACTTCCATAGGAAATCGAGAAAATATATGTAATGAATGCCATCTTATTAATTATTAATGAGAGTAAATGAAGAAATAGCCAATCACATCAATTAAAGAGTAAATCATCCGAGACTCCACAAACAAAAAGCTGGTTTTGATAATATAGGAACAACTAGAACAGAAAATTTTAATGATCTGCAGATATGACATTGTGATATCATAACATGCTCATACCATTCACAAAACCAGTCACAGAATGACAAAAGGCGCTGACACAAAAAAAGAGAATTAGATACACATTTGCCTGCCAACCTCAACACCATAATATAAAGTGGAGAGCAAGCTTTTGGAGTTTTAATGATCATTGAAATAAATGACAAGGGTTAATGCTTACATGGAAGATAGAAACGGCTTCTGCTAAAAGCCTTCTCGTTTCACGAGAGGAAATTCTGCCACTAAGAAGCCTCCATCTAACATCAAGTTCACCAACAGCAACCAAACTGTTTTGCTTTTCCTTCAACCTTGTTGCATCCAAATAAGAATCAGGCAACCTCTCTTCTCCTGAGTTTAGCAAATTTTGCAGGGCAGAATAGATCCTCTTGCAATTCACACTACAGAACCATTTTACTTTAGGCAATTCCTGTGATGCAACAAGCATTAACTTTTAATGCCAAAAGTCCCAACCCCTTCCCAACCAAACCAAAAATAATAATAAAAAATATAATATTAATAAATGAAAGCGAAAGCAAGTACATAGGACTAAGAAAATAATCTATTCATGAAAAAATCTTAAACTGCAAATGCATGCACCTTTAAATCTGCTATCTTGCTTTTCTTTAAGCAGCCAACATGATACTCTTTCTCACACTGAAAAAGAAAAGGCAGATAAAGTATTTCAGTCATATATTTAGTTGAAAATGGCATAGTAGCTATAAGGAATGCCGAGGAAAGACCTGGTCACAAAGGATGACAGTCCGTGGACCAAAACCAGACTTGCTAAAGTCATAAGCTCTGTAGAAAGAAAAGAAATGACATACTGGGTCAAACTGACAAACTAAGATGTTCGGCCACATATGTGCTCTTCGGCCACATATGTGCTCTTCGCCGAACAAAAAATTCTACCTGCATATGACACATGCAATAAATTCTGCCTCTTCGGCATTCTTGACAAAACGAATGCAACGTTTTGTTATTTGCTCGATAGGATCAACGCCGGAGACCCTGCCGGCTGCTAAGGCATTCGCATTGCGTTCCGCAAACTTCTCCCTCTGCATCATGCTTTCACAATATTTGCAGTACCATTTACCACGAGGGATAGTTGATAATGATGCACAGTCTGCATAGACCATTGGAATTACACATCAAATGATTATAGATGAAACAGGATATCATGATCAGCACTGGCAAGCAGCAGGCCAACATCAATTAAATGGTATAAAATGTGATATCAAGTAGGACAATGCAAAAATCAATTTTACCATTACAAAGTATAGTGAAACTCAAAACACATTGACAGCTATATATAATTCATAACAAAGTTGGCTTATTATATAAAACCAGTCAACAAGAAACTTAACAGAAACAGATGATCTTTCAGATCCATTTGATAGTACTGCATAGCTTCAATAGAAGGCTCAACTCTTATTGCATAAACAGCAAAGCCAAATCCACTATATTCTCTAAAAGAACTACTCTCTCTATCTCAATTTATATGACTCACATTACTTTTTAGGCAGCCCCAAAGAGAATTGACACGTTTCTATATTTAAAATGCTCATTTTACAATTAATAAAATGATTTATACCCACACAAACATCTATCCCTTATTGTAGACACATGTTTCAAAAGTCTTTATTTCTTAAACTCCATGCCAAAGTCAAACCACATCATGTAAAATGGGACGGACAGAGTAAGATTTAACAACATTCTTTTTTTTTTTTGAGAAACATTCTCAAAAAAGAACTAAGATTTAAAGCTAGAAAGATGAACGGCAGAGGGAAGAAAAAGAATTGCAAACAGCTCTAATTTCTAGTGTTGCCTGGACACTGGGCCCGAGGACACACAGTCAACCTTTGCCTTATTTGTCATATTATTACTTCAGCTGCATCTATCCTATTTTATATGTGACAGACTTCGCTTTTTTAGTATGTCCCAAAAAAAAATGTTACCTTTTTCTTTTTCCAAAACTACTTGATCTTCACGTCTCATTTTACCCTTAAATGACAAGTCTTGTTACAATGGTCACCACCGCTCAATTCAAAAATGAAAGATATATGGAACTCTTACCATCACTCATTTAAAATAAAAGACGCTTTCGGTACTTCGCCTATATTTTTTGACATGAGTAATGGGGAAAATATGGAAGGTTATAAACTTTGCATATATGAAGATGAAGGTACAAGATTTTTATCAAATTAAAGTTAACCAACTAGGTGCTGGTTCAGCATGTTTCAAGATCTTCCAATTTGAAAGATTCGGAAACTATAACAGTTCCAACTTAAAAAGGTCCCGTTAAAATAATAAAATATTATGTGCAGGTTCATTACCAGTCAATAGAACTCAGTCAAGTTAACAAATCCTTGATTTTTTATTTATTTATCCATAGTACTTTCCAGGTCAATTGTACGCACCTTGACTATTCCACAAGGTACCTACTACCTCCCACGAACACAAGTATTGCATACCTCTGCCACCAAGGCTTAGATAAACGGAAAGAAATCACCTAGCATTTTAATATCCATTGGGATTTGAACCCTAGTCTCTAAGGTCCCCCATCCCCAGAATTGAACACTACACCACATACCCTTAGGTGTCACTTAGCTAATACATGTTCCAGCTCTAATTCGTTTTTTCTCTTTTTTATGGGTGAAGGTGGTGCTCCAAAGTGCAGGTGATAGGTCATTTGAGGATTCAGAGTTCTTGACTAGTTCATGAACTCACTCTGTCAATTTTCAAGCTTTTATGCCTTAATATTCTCCGAGACTTCTCTAACAAAGCTACAAATTGTTTCCAGAAAACTATATGGCTGCAACCTCAAACGTAAAACAGGTATAATATCCAAATTCAGTCTAGGATTCTCAATAAAAATGTAATGGCCAGCTGATGAAGAGCTATACCAAGCAGAAATTTCAAAGTAAATATGTTTTGTCTTAAATCTAAATTGGTGTAGCAAGTCTGCTGCTACTAGGGTACCAACATATGAATAAATGAGCCTCTAAATAAAAATTAGCCACAAGCACTTCCTTTTATTCTTATCAACGGAAGATTCAAAATAGATAGAACCCCACCTTTTGAAATTTCTCATGTAAGATGTGATGGCCCACAGGCTTCACATCATTAACAGTTTAATATAAATGTATATTACAGACTGAAAATAGAATTCAATTTCAAGTATTAATTGTCAAATATTACTGGAGTTAATTAATTCATAATTATGAGCTATTTCCTGAACTCACAGAGTGTCCCATCCTGAAATCAGTTACAGGAAATTAGGTTCTTATTCACTTAGTCCTATCCCACCTACATTCAACAAACCACCCTCACCTAAGAAAATCTAGAAGAAAAGAAAGCAACAGAATTATTGATAACAGAACATGGTGAATTCAATCATCATTCGTCATGGAAAAAGAAGAGAAGAAGAAAGTATCTTGAAAAATAATAAAACTGTCAATAAAGAAAAATCCAAGTTTTACTTTCTGAAAAGGAATTATTTTTATTTCTTTATTTATTTTTGTGAAGGAAATCCAACTTTTACCTTTATGGAAAGCCCTAGGACATCCATCACAAAGCACTAGTTTACCACCATCAGCGCATATGATGCACAAGTCATCACTGTCTTTAACTGAAGACTTACGGCCTTTTAATAGAGATATAGCAAATTCATGCAGCGAAACTCCATTAGACGTGTAAATGTACCCATAACTGCAGCAGGACATTGACAAAGTCAAGCACCCATGTTAGAATCACATCAGCAGAATTAGATTTTGCTTCGAGACACTAATGATGTATATTCTTTGAACAAGAGTAAAAAGAGTAATGAAGACTAACGGTCTTTTGCGCGATGCCCAACCTGCATGAGCTTCAAACTGAGATGGACTAACCTAACCATAAAATGAAATGTCATCAGAATATCTCGCAGGACAATCAAGGAGACCCTAAGCAAGTGGTTGTACCTCGGTATTGCAGCAAGAACAGAATATACCAGATCCCTTCTTATAACCAACAAGCAATTTCTGCCAATTACACACAACCAATTAAAGATATCAACAAAATAAAGTAGAGGAGAACATCCAATGCATAGAATGGATAACTACTATAGCAAAATAGTCGCAAAAGAGATGCTCAGCAACCTTTCCACGAGAATAATAAGCTACTTCAGTTCCTTCAGGCAGTCCACCTTCCTCAAAAACCAATCTATGCATCTTTTGATCCCTGAACAAAGTAATATTACAGAACTAAACAATATAAGTACATTGCTATCAGAAGAATCCACAATTAGTATAAGTAATAATACCGAAGACAAGTACCAACCTTTTTGTCATTTTCCATTGGGTTCTAGAGTGCACTGAGACACCAGGTGAAGCAACTTTTGAATATTTTGAAACTACAGCTGATTTTGACAATCTGACTTGAACATAAAAGCCACCATACATGTTAGAGGGAATTTATTAGAAAAAGCTCTAATGACAAATTCAGTAATATTCACCAACTTTTCTGAGATATTTTCCTGCATGCTGTTTTTGAATGAACTGAACATTGTAGAAGTTCCATCCGACTTTGGAGCAAAATCTGACTTTGTTAACCTTGAAGGACAAGTAAAAGTAGGTCAGAAGAGCGAGAGACAACAAAGAAAGAACTACACTTTCACTTTGTAAAACAAGAAAATTAAACAGAAAAACAATAAGGGAAACAGCACACCTATTTGGTGTCTTCCACTTCTTTCTGGAGAGAGTCTGCACTGAAGGAGACCGTGTACTTGAATGCGTAACAACAGTCCTTAATATGCAAATAAGACGGCATCAGTACATGTTCATACACCCACTTTCCTCACACTGACAAAAATTAAATGAGCACAAAACTCTTATTTAACTATGTTGATACCAACTTTTTCTTTTTCCTTCCTCTAATGTTTCTTAGCGAAGCAGATGACCTATTTGAAGTTCCGGAGGCATTTATGTTCAGAACTGGCTCGAACACCCTAAATTTCGGGAGAGAAAAACAGCATTAAGAACAGCATTAAGAATGACTATAACAAAAAAGAAAGACTGATAAGATTTTCAAGTATGCAAACTGAAAAACTAAAATGACAAATTTGCCAGATGACTATCAATTTGGAAGAAGACATGCATTACTAATTAAATAAATAGAGGAAGCCACAGCCAACTTGTAGAAAGAACTCAAAAATAAAAGAACAGGATTGGAAGCTAACAAACCCTCTGCTAAGTCATCATCAACAACAACAGCACACCCAGTAGAATCCCACAAGTGGGGCTTGGAGAGGGTAGAATGTACGCAGACCTTACCACTACCTCATAGAAGTAGAGAGATTGCTTCCTAGGAATCCGCTAAGTCATCAAAGAAGTCAAAATCCAGGATAAGCAACGTTCCTTCAACAACTTGCCACTTCTATTAATTTCTCTAATCAATTCTATCTGATAAACCGGTGAGCTAATATCACAAAGCAGTTCACATTCATACATCAAAATAACATATTCTGAACCAGCTACAACCAACATATCCGAGAAAGATGTACAGTACTATGGTTCTCTCAGACACTCTTGAAAAGCAATGTGTCACTTTTTATCTTTTTTTTTTTTTTATAATGAGTCTGGACCAACTTGCAGTGTACATCGAATATTCAACCGGTTACATGTTACCTCTTATTTGTCTCTTTATTCCTCTGAAATTTTCACAATTATCAATAGTACTCGCTTTCATGTGTTGAGGTGTTTGATCATCTCATCCAAAATCTTAAGGAGAGATCATATTTTTATTCATTCACAGTTATATCTTCAACATGCTCCTTCATGCGAGGCCCTAATATTTTTTCGTGGGTCAAGCATGTAAAATTCTTTTAGATAATGGGTGGAAATGACTTTAACTCAATGTTCCGATACCACGTTACATTTTTAACAGTTGACTCCCAATATTAGGTCTCCATGTTATATTATCCACACACCAGATGTAAAATAATGTGCATGTATTGTTAAGCATCCAAATCGGTTTGATTGAATTAGGTATTCTCTCCTTATGAGAGGTGTTAATGATCTCACAATTCACATTGGTATTGGGCAATCCTCATCTTATTAGGCAGCTTTTGGGATTGAGTACAACTCTATCCATTTTCTTAACACCAGGGCTTAGGAGGGTCCTTCAACTGAAACTACAAACTATAGATTCTTTGACAAACTATAGGTCATCTTACTATTACTTATAACGTATATTTCAGTGATGCCTTGAATTTTTAATACAATTAGGAATAATCTGTTTGACACAACATAGAACTGTAGTTTTTTCAAAACAATTTTTGGATATATATTAATTGCAAAAGATACCACTGATTGTCAATATTTGACTTATGTAACTGTTTGCCTACATTTCTGATTACTTTTGATCCAACCAATATTGTTTCTCTCAAAGTCTTACAGTAAAATATATAATATAGTATATATATATATTCCATGTTTAAATTGTTGATCTGTTTTATTCTTCAAAGAGGCTTGCTAAACCAATTCTGTTGTGCTCTTTTGTTTATTTTCACATAAAATTATATGTGTCTTTACAGACGAAGAAACATTGGAAAGAGCATGTCCTGAAGAAGCAACCCATGCTAGTCTATAGCACAATAGAAGAACTATATTGATGCATAGTGGATTTTACACATGATGTCTTCCCATCCCATTACATAGGCATATCCAGAATTGAGTTTATGGGTTCTGGATCCAAGAAAATACAACGTATTGGGTTCCAAAGAAATTATCTATACATATTAGGAGGGTTTCTTGACACAAACTCACAAAAATACTAGATTCTGAGTTTGGTCGACCCCGTAACCAGAGATCTTGCTCCCTCACTGGATCCAAACTTTTAAACTGTTGTCTAAATCCTAAAAATCTAAATTGGTGGCTCGACTGAACTTAAGAATCAGGCTCCACTGCAGCACAAGAGGAAAAGGAACAAACAGCATGAGGAGAGACTTTAAAAGAAAAACATACCCATTCTCAGTATTTATCAACTGTGTTGGAGTGGCATCTGATCTTAAAGAAATTATGCATGAATCACAGAGTTGTTCATCATTTCCAGCTAGTGTTGCAACAAAAGACCCTAGCAATAAAAGTAGACACATATATTTTAATTACCCTTGTAAAAGAACATGTTTCTATATTCAAGTTCACATGAGCACGCTCACCCTTGCAATCCCTACAAATGAGACTTTTCTTCAGAGGAGCTGGACCAATGATACTATGAATTGTTTCTTCTAATGTTTTCAAGGAACCCTTTCTACATTCTTTGACCACGTCGAGAAGGCTCTTGCCATTTTCGAGGCAGATATACTCTGATGCACGTCTGTATGAATTACACGCATGGATCTCAAATTTGCTAGGAGGGACAACCTAACATTACATGATACAGAATGAGAAATAGTAAAGTCGGTTAATATAACTGTTTATTAAGACGACTAAAGTAGTAAAGTGTGATAAAAGGGAAGCAAGAGAAATTAAAAAAACTAAATACTCACTGCAGCTCCCTTGCACAGTTCACAAGAACAGAGAATTCCAGTATCTTTAATTGTTCCTCGGAGTGGAATTCCCTAAAATTAAGACAATGTTAACCTTAAGATGAAAGACATAACTACTCAATCCATCAAAGCATTTGAAAATAGGGATGGAAACGGCGTGGGGCGGTTTTGGGACAAACCCAGATAAAGCCACGAAGATTCTGCCCGCCCACATAGCAAAAATTTTTGTTTTCAACCCACTCCACATACAAAAAAGTTTTTTTTTTTTTGTTGTTGTTGAAACTGGTAACTTTGCAAACAAATTCTGTTTTAGCTGAGTTAGATACTAAAAATGAAATTCATAATGACTCGTACGCCTAAGTCTCGTACTTCGGGTGCAAGTGTCCGATACGGGTGTGTATCTAGAGGTTGGATCCTCTATAATCTAAATTATAATATTTAGGAATATGGATCCATATATATATATATATATATATATATATATATGGATATGGATATGGCAATTCAGCTAAAAATAATTCACATATCTAAAATATAGAGTTATAAAACCTAAATTATGTGATTATGTGGAAAAGATGAAGAAAAAATATTGATCAAGAGGAGAATCTTGAAAGGACATAAAAGGAAAGGGTGCAACCAGGGGCGGACCTAGGGAGGGGGAAGGGGGTTCATCCAAACCCCGAGTTATATTTTCGTATATATATTTAACTTGAACTCCCTAAACAATAAGCAAGGTCTAACATAGTGGTAGGTCTCCTTTTAAATGAACGTTCACGCTCAGGATTCAAATCTAACTTAAAATATTATTTCTTAGCTTCTCTAAATTATTCATATTTATTTAATTTCGGCTTTAGGGAACCTAGCCCAATATTTCAATTTTAAAAAAAAGGTACTGAAATAATATTAGAGTATTATTACTATTTCCTTTGAAAATTGTATTTTGTTAGTTTATTCGCACATTTATACTTTTATATATATTTTGAAACCCTTGAGTTAAAATCCTGGATCCGCCACTGGGTGCGACAATAAAAATATATATATACGCGGTATTCCATTTTATCTTAGTATTTGTTTGATTACAAAAATCCAAAATCGAGGCAGGGTACGAATCTGACACCCATGTCGTGTTGAGACGGGCGTGGCACCGAAAGTGAAGAGTCTGAGCAACTTAGTCGTACATAATGTGAATTTAGGCTAGTCGGGTTAGTGGATGTTATATACCAACAACAACATATCCAGTGAAATCCCACAAGTGGGGTTAGGGAAGGGTAGATTGTACGCAAACCTTACCACTACCTCATAGAAGTAGAGAGGTTGTTTCCTGGAAACAAGTCATACCGTAACAAGTATTACAAATTTATCGAAAAAATATACTCCCTCCATCCTATTTTATGTGGCACTGTTTGACTTGGCACGATGTTTAAGAAAGAAAGCAAGACTTTTAAAACTTGTGGTCTAAAATGATCCATAGATACTTGTGTGGTTGAAAATCATTTTATTAAGGGTAAAAAGGAAATTTTAAAGGTAAATTATTTCTAAGTCTAGTAAGGTGACATTATTTTTGGAACAAACTAAAAGGGAACGTGTGTCATATAAAATAAGACAGAGGGAGTATTATATAATGACAACCTTGTTGAATTAGAGAATCAAATGTCAACAATCAAACAAAAAATTTCCTTTAAAGATCAATCAATTCGAAATAAAGAGGAGGACTAATAATATAGACTACTAATACAATGAATATGTTTCACTACCTATATGTTTCAAGATAAAAAATGTAATGCTAAATTATGAAGAGAATTAGAAACATCAGGTCTCTGTTTATCATTTTACAAGTATAATAATCAGTTACTTTTTGTCATAAATGGAAATATATGTAATCAGCATACATGTGTATACATCCATCAATCTCGGATGGAGCCAAAGATTGACTATTTTTTGGCCTTGGAGTATGATGGAATAAAGCAAAATGG
>JAOTQR010000002.1:19568058-19580628 GCA_025774065.1 Solanum ossicruentum | reverse complement strand
TGACTATATTTTTATATTTATTTATATTTTGCTTTCTCATATATTTTTACAAACATAAAATAAAAGTTCTATTTTTAAATTAATATTTTTTATTTTTAAATATATATGTTATCATCATAAAAATACACACATAACAATATTTAAGCTATAAATAAAATGAAAGTTTTATTTCAAAAATAAATGTTGAGTAATAAAACTTGCAAAAAAATGTATAAAAAACTAAAGATAATGAAAGATATTTTTATAAACAAACAACCTATTCTTCAAATTTATGCAATGCATAGTATTTTAAATACAACCAATCAAACACTCAATGAAAAATAATCTCGGTATACTTTATCCCATCGTGACTAATCTCAACATAACTTATCTCATCATAATTAATCTCATCATAACTTGTATCCAAACAAAATGACCCCTAATTGTCATACAAAAAAAAGTAGATAGTCCTCTTATATATCAAGCACGCTACACAATGGAGGCCAAGCTTGGCTGAAAATTGAAATTAGTCACATAATTACATCTAAGCAAAATATTATGGTACACACGGTTTTAGAAGCAAAGACAGACTCAGCTATATAGTATTCACACATATCATACTAGGCAAACAATCAGCCAGTTATCGATGTCTTTGCAGCAAGGTGTGTAAGTGCGCGTTTGTGGTAACTGTGTCGCAGCTTTTTGTACTTCTGCACAAACGTTGCAAGATCGATTTCCCCCTCGAGCAGCTGTTTTTCCAGACTTTCAGATTCCTCGTCTGTTTTTCTCATGGCCTCTGTATAAAGAGTAAAACATCAGATACTTATGGTTCTTTCTGTGCATGTTTGGTTATTGTTTCCTGGCACAATAAGCTTTAGGATAATCGATATGCCCATCTTATTCTCTTACACACCCATCAGGCCTTCTTAAGAATTGTTTGATCCAATCGGAGTTCTTAAAACTTCCCAAGGCTAAGTCACCCTCACATTTGCCGAAACCCAACCCACACCCACACCCACACCCAATATGATAAAGCTAATGCTAGTGAACATAGAACAAGCTAATACCATTCAAGAAGGCACTATAAAAGTGCTAGAAAGCCAAAGCTATGGAGTAGAGTCGCCTAAATTTCTAGCGACTTCAGTCATGTCTATAATGTGAAGATTAAATGCAAGGACTCCAAGAAACTGTTTCCAGTAGCAAGTAATAATGCATCATGATATATACAAAGACAAGTCAATAGATTTTAGCCAGGCAAATAGAAGACACCTGTGAATATCAACGAAATGAAAAAGCACTATTTACACTTGACTGTTCCTAGAGGTTAGCAGAAATCACCTAATCAATTTGATGGAACAGAAAACTACACAACTTCAGAACTAACAATTCAGCAGCACCAGTTGAGCCAAGAAAGCTCCCCAATGCATCAGATCATTACAATTTCCATATTTGAAAATCTCCCTTTTTCTTTTCTAATGATCGTAGTATTTGAGAAGTTCCCTTACTTGAAGTCCAGATAAGACAACATTGAACTTCTGATAGGGCCCATAACTCTGTCGAAATTTCAGCATTAACCCCCAAAACCAACTATCTAATTTTTGTTCTACTGATATATAAATGTATTTGTTCCAGCTGTGCTGTCATCCCCCTACCCCACCCCCACCTCACCCCCAATCTAAAAAAAAAGTACCACGTACTTCCATTTTTTTATACCTTGTAGCCGATGGAGGAGTGATGCAGGAGAGTAGAACTTTAAGAGCTCTTCTTTTCTCCTTTCCAATTCATGCAGCTTTTCTTGAGCAGCAGCCAATTCAGTGGTGCGGATGATTCGGCACTGCAATCAGCAAAATAGGATTAACAAATCAGCCCTCTCATAATGAATAATTTGATGCTAAAAGATCAAAGTACTCAATAAAATTGCAAGTAACACGCAGAGGAAGTAAAAAGAAGTAATATCTGACCTGATTCCTCAGTTCCATTATCCGCGGTTCTTTCTCCAAATTCTCCCCTGCAAAGAGAGTGAATTCAGAATCTATCTGCTAAATGAATAAAAACCTCTATTTATGAATTAAGGATCCAGACTTACTAGCAAGTTGCAGAGTTTCATTCCGAAGGTCATCTCTAACCTGATTAGGTAATTTGTTAGAAAAAATAGTCAAATATAATCTGCACAAATCAAGTAAGAAGAGAGGCGACCGGCTACCTATATTAAGATGACTGTAATTGAAAACAATGTTGTCTCACTTAAATTAGGCAAGCATGAAGATGAGAAGTACAAGAGGATCATTTTGTCCAAAAAAGGAAAGGGAAGGAATGGAAGAAAGAACAAGAAACATTCATTGACTGTCCAAATCTGCAAATATCTTATGATGATTAAATTGCATGAGTAAGAGATTAGAGAAAACCCAATAAAGCACATTAGGCGAAACCTATGTTGTTCAGACTCCTCAAAACACCGACTGGTGTGTGTCGGATCCTACCAGTGTTTATTTTGGAGGATCCAACACTGGTGTGTTGGAGAGTCAAAGCAACATAGGATTAAACTACTATAGTAACTCTCAACAAGATGGTGAAACACTGAAACAGCTCCAATGCATTCTTTTATTGTAACTTAAAATCCTTGCCATTCATGGAGAATAACCCCCATACAAATGTAGAACAACTAAATTAAACCATTTCCAGAATACTTGTCCCATAAATAACTTGAATCCTGTGACGTCAAACAATTTGTTCATTCAACAAGGAACATCGATACATGGGAGAAGTACAAATAAGAACTGATCATTCAATCAGGTAGAACATGCTAACACAAATAATGGTAAACCAGAAAAAAGTAACCTTACTTTATTCTGAGTTTTGACAGGCTCAAGTGAAAGTAATAAGTTCTGATATCCATCGTTGTACTTTAAAAGTTCCCTTAGCTCCTCAAGGCTGAAAATTTAAACAATAAGGCAGATTGATAATCAGACACTAAAAGCGAAGCAGAATAAAGAAAGAGGCTTAGCACTTCCCTTAATTATTTTATCACCAAATCCATTTACAGTTTATCTCGTGTCATTGTCAAAACATTCACTGCTGGTAACTTAACTAGTGCCATAAAACGACCAACCAAGATCTTCACAGAAACTAAAGGCACAAAAGAAACTATATTTGCTTACCCAGATGCATATAGATATGCCTCTCACGTATGGAGCAAACCTGAGGACAAGTTCTACCACAAAACTTGGTCAGCATTTGATCTAGACAACTGGTCTCCTTTTCATTTGTTTCATTTTCAAGGGAGTATTTGGACATAATTTTGGGAGAACTTTTCATTCATGTGAGTATTTGGACATGACCCACTGTTTTTGGGTGGAAAACTGCTTTATTTTATTCTCCGACTTCTCTATTAAGCCATAAAACAATAGCTCATGTTCCAGAAAACAATCAGAGTAAGTATATATATTAACCAAGACGCACAGATAGGTGTTGCTCGCCTACCAAGCAAACCTGAGGACCAATTATGTTTTCTTTCTTGTAAGGTTTCCAAATTGTTTTATTCAAACAGATATATCTGGAAAGCTTCTAATGAAATCCTCTCAGTTCATCAAATAAGATATCTGGAAAGGTACTCCAATATTTCTAGAAAAGACACCCTATTAGAATCAATTTTCCCTACTGTACTTAGTAGTTTTTAACTGCAACATTGAATGGCTCTGCTATTAAATAATGAAACCTGTACCAGCACAGCAGATTTTACTATATGCACTCCCAATCATCACCAAAATTTGCACTTCATGAGACTTCTAAGAACACAAGCCAATATTCTTTTACAAAGAGAACTATACTATTCCAAGTGAACAATGGTATCATTACAGTTCCAAGATTTATCAGGAGTTCAGCAAATTATCTATTGGAATCAGAGAGCTATATAAATTCTACAACTTAGTGGGTCAACTTGAAACGGATCAACGGACCCAGTCAAAATAAAATTTCATGAGTATCAAAAGCTTGCTCAGCTTAAGAAAAATGAAGATACAGTGGGAAGAAATCTTGTAGATTTTATAAGGCAAAAAGGGGAAAATATTCAATAAACAGCATGCATTCTTCATTGTAGTGGGCAATATACATACACCAACACCCACCTCTTATCTTTTATAGCAGCTATAATGCCTGCAGCCTCTGCAGGGGAAACTTGTGACACTGAGCTTTGCCTATCTGTTGGTCTTTGGACACCAAAATTACCAGAAGAACTTGGACTAGGAGTTCCGGGGAGGGAAGACCCGGGAGACTGGGAGCTTCCTACTGATGGCGGATACCATGATTCATTATTACCCTCCTGTGGACGTTGCTGAGGTTGCTGTGCAGTCCTGTAGGAATTTCCAAAAGGTACATATGTTAAAAATAACTATTTTACATAAGCTGATTTAATGCATCCTAGTTCGAGAAGCAAACCATTTTAGTAAGCAAGTCAATACAAGCTACCAAGTCTTACGGTACGAAACCATGCAAACAATAGACAAATAATATGCAGAGTTTTCTGCTTTCTGAATGCTTATAGGGAAATGAACACAAGACACCAAACCTTTTTTATGAAAAAGGTAAAACATTTTATCTACAGTATTGAGAAGGTACCAAAAAGGATTACAAAAAGAGAAGTTTTCCTTCTATATCTTTAAGGAATACAAAAGATCTAGCATAGAGTTCACATAAGACATATTGTTCTTCCTACCTACAGTATAAGTGAAGACTCATTAACTGTCAAGATTTAACATACAATTACATAAGTTTGTAAGATACTCTCCCTCTTACAGATATCATTCATTTCCTTCCAGATAGTCCAGAAAATGCAAGTAAGAATTCCCTACCAACATAATCTGCTGTCGTTAGAAGAGTACAACTAATGACTGCTGCATAGAGAAAAATTAATGCAGCCTGACATGATCAGCAGGAGTCAAAAACATTGACCAGACCCTCCTGGTAAACGTACAGTACAAGCAACAGCCACACCTCAGTCCCAAACAAGTTAGGACGGCTACATGAATCTCTACTTCTTCATTCAGGCTATTATCATCATACTAATAATATAAAAGTAAAAAATAGTTAAATATACAAATAATAATAACATCTTTAACAAGTCTAAAATCTATCCTCAACTAGTAGCTACCACCTATATGAATTTTATCTTCCATTGTGGCCTATCTTTGGCTAAATCTGCATTGATACCAAGCATTTGAGGTCCTTCAAGACAACTTGCTCCCATGTAATTTTGATCTAACCCCACCCCCTCTAACAATTTCACTTTCCATAGTACAATACAAGACGCCAATAAGACCGTCTCATCAAAAGCTCCATTAGGTGAAGACAAACAAGAGAATTGTAGTTCCTCCAGTTATACAGTAACTAATAATCCTCTCCTATTTAACAATTCCATATTATAGTATAACTGGCTATTACAGAAGTCTTAACATAATGAATTTCTCATACTTCCTAATAATAACAAGAGTTTCGCCGCCATGTCTTATTCAAATACTCTATGATTAAAAGTTCTAAACAAACAAATAATTTCTCCAAAACTATCAGTTCCTTAAATCTCACACTACACTAAACCGACATCAACAACAACAACAACATAGCCAGTGAAATTCCACAAGTGGGGTTGGGGAGAGTAGATTGTATGCAGACCTTAACGCTACCTCACAGAAGTAGAGAGGATGTTTCCTAAAACCCTCAGCTCAAGGAGGGATGCAACACGAGGACTTCCCAGAGGATCACCCATCCTAGCACACTAAACCGACATCCAAATCAAAAAAAAATTAAAAAATTAAAAAAAAATACTAGAACTGATGTAAGTGTAAGAAATAAATCAATTTCAACAAATTAAGATATATATCATCGGACAAACATAATAGAAGATCTCAACAGATAAATAACAGTAAATCGAACCCTAATTTCAATTGAAACACGATATTATCAGGATTTTACAATGAAATAATAGAAAATCGGCGATTAATCAAAACAAATATTACCAGAATCTTTGGAACATGGCTTGGAACAATCGGAAGAAAAATGGAAAACTTAGTAGAGAAGTTGATTTCCTTTTTCCTTTCGCTAAAAGAGCTTCGAAGAAACTGTGTATGAATTTTCTCACAATTTTTTAATTATTACTGCTGTTTTTTTCTTCTTTTTATGTGTTCCGTACGTAGGAAACGCGAGAAACTTTCACAAAATAGTCCCTTATCTACGTGAGTAAGTCTAAAATGATCCCTTAAACTATTCACTTATCAATTTTAGTTTTCCAAGTTCAAAAACTTATTAATTTGGTCCCTTTAATATTATATTTAGAGTCGTGAATCAAAAGGGCAACAATTTTTTTGAAAATATTAAAAAAGATCATTTAATTTTTTTTAAACACCAAAAAGGTAAAGGCGTAGCTGTAGTTGCGCCTTCTCTTTTTCAATTAACGTTCATCTTGACGGATCAAAAGTATTGCTATCAGGTTGTAAGGTGCCAACAGTCGTTGTGTCTTGCCTTTTTTATTTTTTTGCTGCCAAATAATTTTTTGAAATAGGTAATTGTCGAATATTTATTTTTGAAAAAGGTGGTTGTTAGGTTGTGCGGCGCATTGACAATTGTGCCTTACTCCCTTTTTTTCTTGCTCTTAAATAATTTTTTGAAAAAAGTGGTTGATAAATATTTATTATTTTCTTTTTAACATTGCTAAATTTTTTTATAATTTATTTATCAAATTTTTGTTTGATTGAACTTTTGAATATTGTGATTTCAAATTTAAAACATGAACTTGAATATTTGACATCTTACCAAAACTTTGTCACATGACTAATTAAAATTTAAAAGTCATCTTCATCAAGTCAAAGTAAAATATGAATCAAACCGTACAATATGCTATATATTGTTTCACTACTTAAACTAGAAAGAAAAACCTTGGACGGAGGATTCATGAAACAAAAAAGATACAATATTTATAGACAGAAAATGAAGAATATCAAAAGACATATTGAAGTTTTAAATTAAATAGTTGAGAATTATGAATATAAAAAGTATGAGAGTTATGGATATCAAAAGTAGTAATTAAATAGATAATTATATATGAATTATGAAAATAAATATTTAAAATCAAAATAAATATATATACATAAATTCAATTTTCAGAAGAATATTTTCTAAGAGAAAGTGAAAATATAACCTGATCAATTTTTCTATAGACTTTATGTGAGAGAAAAGCAAATAAGGAATTGAAAAAAGGAAATTACAAGACTACCCTTTTAGTTGTCAAAGAAAGGGAAAAAAAAGTATAGTAATACTCAAAGCTCAAACCTCTATAATCCCAGAAAAGGAGAATAGGGGTTATAAAAAAAAATTGTAAGGAGGAATCAAAATTCGAAACAAAAAAAAACAAGTATAAACAATTCGAATCTCATCATAAATTGTTCAAACACAATAAAGGTTTTAGATAAAAAAAATTAGTTGCAAATCAATTTGCCACAATCACAAAATCATATGATTTATGGATGTTTTTAGGTGAAAAAAATTAGTTGCAGATCAACTTAGTACAATCAAAAAATCAAATAATTTATGGATTTTGTTCAATTTTATTGCTGATTATTCAAACACAATGAAGTTTTTAGGGGAAAAATCAATTCCAAATCAAATCACACAATCACAATTACATCAGAAAAATAGGATGATTTATGGATATTGATTTATGAGTTTTGTTCAATCTTATTGCTAATGGTGACGTTATTTCTACTCCTGCAATGAATAAGAAGAATAATTCTAGGGTTCAACTCATGCTCAACCATTCGTGTTAGTAGTAAGATTATAAATGCTACAATTTTCCATACTTTGGAATTGAAAATAAAGAAGTCGTTCAATTCTTATTCGTGTTAGTGATAAGATTATAAAATCTGAAATTTTCAATACTTTGGAATTAGAAATACGGAAGGAGTTCAATTTGAACAGTTGAATTTAATCACGATGGGATGATGAAAGATTTTGATAGATTAGATGAGATTTTAATTTTAATAATTAAAGAGATATTGCAATAAACATCTTCCAATCACAATCCTAATTTTAATCACTAAAAGAAATATTGAAATAGACTTGTTCAAATGAGTGGAATAGTTGCAATTTTGAGGTTTCTGATTTGGTTTTGTAAACTTTTTTTTAAAATTAATTTTTGTAGAGATTAGTATTTTAATTAAAGGGTTTATACGTAGTTACATCAATGACATTATTTGATGTGCTCAAAATAGTTTGGAGGGCGGCTTAATATTTAAAATTAAAATTTTAAAAAGAGTATTATAATTTATTTAATTTTTCATATATTTTATTAATTATTATTTTTATTGACGGTATAGCATTTCTTGTAGTAATATTTTGTAAGACAAAAATAAATATATAAATATTATTGTATGTTACATAACAAGATAAATGTTTAAATCTCTTTATTGATTATTATTTTGAAAACATTTTTAATAAAATCAATTGTTATAAAAACTATCAAAACTTCTTTAGAAGTATTTAAAAATTTAATACTCCACTTGATTGGCCAAGTAGATTATTATTTTTATATTTATATAATATTTCATATTACTTTTAATTGTAAAAATTAATATTATAATGATTGTCACCTTTAAAAGACATTCAAAGATAAGATAATAATTTTTAGAATTTAATTATTTGATAATCGGATTAGTTTGAGCTTGAAATATTTTACAGATATCTTAAAGAATTGAAGGCAATCTAGCAAAGTTAATTTTTAAATATGATTAATTTAAATTGAAGTAAATTAGAAAAATTAAGAAATAGAAAGTATTTTCCTGCCTTATGTTGGATAACTAATAAACTTATCTTTTGGAGGCCTAAAGCCACTGGTTTAATAGTTTTATTGGTGAGCTGCCCTTGACATCATGATTATAAAAAAATAAAAATAAAAACTTAAGAAGCATCAAATTTCAAGTAAGATAAAAACACTAAATGATTTCTTCTCATCTATTTAATCCCGATAAACAAAATAATTATTTCGTAGAATTAATTGAGATGCGCACAAATTGACATAATTATTAAAAAATTAAATTAAAAAGCATTGACCAATTGATGTTAATAAGTTCACATTTATATGGTTATAAAAATAAAACGAAATCAAGAAGCATTGCACAGTTAGTAAGAAAGTCATACATCTTTGAAAGAGAAAGCCGAGTAAAAAGGGATCTTACTTAAATTTTGTTGTATCGTATCGATTAACTTTATAATTAAATAACAATAAAAAAATCATTTTGTAATCACTAAATATGACAAATACAATTCAAGATATATCTTTGATATTTAATAAGTAAAAATAAGCAAAACTATCTTATTAGACATACATCACTGTCATATATACTAATCTTACATATACTTTTAAACAATTACATATATTATCACTACCTAAGAGTTTATATTTAGATATATACATATCCCTAAAATTAGTTTATCATAGTTACTCGCACAATTAAACTATCATAGTTTAAGTTTTTTACGTTAAAAAAGTAAAGAGTTGTTTTGAATATTGTGATTTCAAATTAAAAATATGGACTTGAATATTGTGATTTCTTGTTGAAAACTTCTCGCATAACTAATTAAATTCAAAAACCATCTTCACCGAGTCAAATTAAAAAATGAATCAAATAGTACAATAACGATATATATTGTTTCACTGCTTAAGCTATAGAATGAAAGGATAACCTTGGATAAGGAATTTACGAAATAAAAAAGATCAATGTCTATAGATAGAAATTGAGGAATATCAAAATATATCTCAAAATTTTAAATTAAATAGTTGAAAGTTGTAAATATCAAAAACAACAATTAAATAGATAATTAATTATATATGAATTATGAAAGTAAATATTTAATTTATTTTTTAAAAATTATACATAAATTCAAGTTTGAGAAGAGTATTTTCAAGGAGAAAGTGAAAATGTAACATGTTCAATTTTCTATCCTTTCTACTTCTATGAGATAGCGATAAGATTTGCCATACATTACACCCTCCCCAGACCCCACTTGTGGGATTATACCGGGTATGTTGTTGTTGTTGTTGTCAGTTACTAACACATTAAAATAATCACATTTATAAACTTTATCTGAAAAATAAAATAAATTATTCATTGAGCTTATTTAAGAGCTATGAATATTTTATTAATCTTCTTTCAGTTCAAGGAATATCAAAGGTTGAAATACAATAATTATTTTTAAAACTAATTAATAATTGATAAATTCATTAAGACATCCAAAATGTATTAAATTTTGTTATAGAAGATTGTGCAAGGGCCCAAAGGAAAAGTGCAAGAAGATTACAGCACTGAAGTTATTTAACAAAATATATAATTCAACATCTTTTCATTTTTAGTATTAGCATATGGTATATAATTAAGTAGAATATGATGTGATTATTATTTAATATTTAATTTAATTAATTACATATTTTATAATATTTTTATTTAGTATAAGCATAAAATGCACAAAAATGGTATAATACAAGATATACAAATATTTTTGAAGAAGAATTTGAATGCTGTAAGCTTCAATTTTTTTAGTTTTAAATAGTGAACATTACATTTATGATCAATGGAATTCAAGAGATTTAATAATTTTATATCACATTATTTGGATTATGAATTTGAAAAGACACAAAAATAATAGAGATTTTTAAAAATAAAAGTTATGAAGATGATAATATGTGAGGTAAAGACGTAAGATTAATGAATGTTATTAGAATATACGTTATGGAAAATGAAGAGGTGTAGTTACGAAGCTGATTTTAAATGAGAAAGATAGCTTATAAAAATAATTTTGAGAAATTAAATTAATAGAGGTAGAGTATTTTTATAACTCAACTTTTGACTTAGATTCTTCCTATTTTTAATAATATATGATGATTTTCTAATGTAATTGTAGACAAAAGGGGAAGATTTGTAAAAATTATGTTAAATGTTAAATGATACTCTACTTCTTTTTTTTTTTGAGATTGACTTGGTGCTTAATTTCTTTGGAATAAAATCTATCTTTTTTATAATGAAACTGCTTATACATAATACACCAACAAACAATATGTAAATAATTATTTTTGTAAATTTATCTGAAGTAGATACATGTGTGACAAACTTTAAAAAGCAGGCACAAATTAATTGACAGTGTCAAAATTGATCCTTTAATATATTTCTAAACTAATTAAAGATGCAATTTTGTCTATGTAATATGTATTAATTGATATATTAAGGAATTCACTAAATATTTGTCTGTTTGTGCCTCGTTGCGCTATTGACAACATTGACCTCACTTTCTTTTGATTTCACCGGACCAGATATTCAGTATTCCATATAAAGCAGTCTGAGATCACCTCCAAATGGTAATTGACTGTTAAATTATCTCGCTTATTCCTCTTTACTATTAGTCATACTATTGTGTAACATCCATATAGTTATCGAGATCGAGCCGAGGCTAGTTTGTAACAATTAGCAATAACCTAAGAGTAGTCACAACACAGCATAAACCATATTCAATTCTTCTTTTATAACTTTTGATCCAAATAAGGGAAGCAAAAAAGGAGTAAAACCTTATCCTTTTCTTGTTCAAACCTAAACGGAAACAAGCAGAGGCAAGCAAATAAGGAATTGGAAAGGACAAATTACTTTTGGTTGTCCAAGAAAAGGGAAAAAAATAATATTGTATTACATTTAACAATATAATTCAAAACCCCCAAAATAAAAGAAAAGGAAAACATGTAATCCTATGAAAAGAGGAATCCTAATTCGAAACAAAAAAGAACCAATTCGAATAAATTAACTACTATAAGATGTCTAATAACAAACCCAAATCACAAAAATTGTAAAACTTAACAATACTTTCACAAATCAAATTTTTCGCAAATTATTCAAACCCATGAAGATTTCAGGTGAAAAATTAATCCCAAATCAATCCGCCACAATTACAATTGTCCCAGAAAAACCAGATGATTTGTGGATTTTGTTTAATGTTATCGCTAATGGCGACGTTCTTTCTGCTCTTACGACTCGAAAAATCCAATTTTCTTCGGATTCGACAAATAAAAAGAAAAATTCTAGACTTCAGATCAAGCTAGAAGTCAAAGTTACCACCGTGGATTATGAGAAAGATTGCTCAATCATTCGTGTTAGTGGAAAGACCATAAATTCTGGAGTTTTTCACACTTTGGAATTAGAAATAAAAAAGGAGTTTAATTTGAACAAGAAGCGGTGGGATGAAGAAACAATTAGTGCTTTGACAGGCGGGCCAAGTCAAAATGGTACCACGAATGATATAGGGATAATTTTGATGAAGGATAGATCCGCTGAGATTTTATTGATCAATAAAAATGCATCAAATACTACCACGCATTGTGCAATTATACGAAGCGAAAAAATCTCAAAAAACCACTCGAATTTTGAGAAATTTTTTGAAAATTTATTTCTTGCATTTAGGAAAAATATAGATATAGATGTCATATGTTACGTGATAATAGCAAGCAACGATTCTATCAAAGATGATTTTAGAGCTTACATATTGCTTGAGGCTCAAAGATGGAAGATA
>JAOTQR010000002.1:19543087-19559742 GCA_025774065.1 Solanum ossicruentum | reverse complement strand
TCATTACCTTTTTAGCAGTGGTTTTTTAAAACTACTTTTTACACATGATATATTTTAATTCGTCTACGTTATTTTTTTTAGAAAAAAATAAATTCTAAATAAAATAAATAAATTGAAACAATGATGCATACAAACAATAAATTATTTCTTAATTTTTTAAAATTAAATAAATAATAATAGATAAATAATCGATTTTAACAGGAGAAGCAAAATCACAAAAATGAGTGAAAAGATTAATAAGTTAAAAATTTTTTACGTAAAACTTAAGAAAACTCTAGTTTTGAAAAACTTCCGTTCCCCACCAACGTGGTCCTTTTAATTATTAACAAGTCTCTCTGATTTTAATTTGGCCACGATATATTTTTTTTTTAAAAATAAATTCTAAATAAAATTAAGAAAAAAAATTCGCAAGAATTAAGCCTATCTAGCAAAGAAAACAATACAATAACATACAAATTCAACACAATCAAATTTATTGCCAAAGATTAAAGTTCAAACGATTTAAAATTACACTCTTTAAATCTTCAATTAGTGAAAATCACGCAAAATACTAAAAAATCTATTTTAATTTTCTTCTCCAAAACAACAAAAATTAAGGTTTAAAAATAAATTATTCTTAATTTTATAATTTATTTTTTTAAATGAGATGATCGAATTTAAATATGTCATTTAAATATGTCATATGTAAAAGATGATTTTACAAAATTATTATTAAAAAATAATGCTATGAATGAGTCTTTTCTTTAATAGTAATAACATATTTGAACTAATATTTTAACAGACATTTATGGAAATAAATTCACGTGCCAACCGTTTAATGGGCATTCAATCGTAAATTCATAATACGATACAACTTCAACAAACAAACACGGCCTTACCTATATAAATATGCACATGATCATTTCTCCTCTTCCTCGGTCATTTGTCATAACCCTTGGCCAACAACCTCCGCCGCCGGGAAATTATCTTCATCGCCGGCCCCCGGCCGGATTATACAATAACGTATTTAATCTTCATTATACATCCGTACATAGGAAATGGAGGTTCTTCGGTTTACAGCCGTGAAGTCATTGAATTCCTGCGTCCGTCCCGAATTATCGGGGACGAGCTCCGTCATTGTTCCTCTTAACACTGTGAAAGCTTCCGGAACGAGGAAAGGCAAAAAGAAGGCGTTCATTCGTGCTAAGGCGACGGAGATCTTGTCATCTCCAGCTAAGGTTACAGAGTCGTTGCAGGCGGCGCCGGTAGAAGCTCCTTCGGGTAAGGTTCCGTCGGTGCGAGTTTCTCCCAGCTCGTTGCAGTGTGAGCCGGGATGTTTGATACCGAATAGTCCGGTTCTAGGTAGTGGTGGTTTGATCGGTTACGAGTATCTGACGAACATCTTATCGTCGAAAGTGTATGATGTAGCTTATGAGACGCCGTTGCAGAAAGCTCCTAAGCTGTCAGAAAGATTGGGAGTTAATGTGTGGCTCAAAAGAGAGGATCTTCAGCCGGTATGTATCGTTTTATCGGTTTTGTTCTTTTCAATATTGGATAAGTTGTTAAAGTTTTGAATATTTGGTGCTAAGTGAAGTTCTTTTTAGCATCTCTTTAGCTGTTTCCTGATGGATTCTTTAGTTCTGTCTATGTGGATATATCTCTGTGCTAATATGTAGTAGTTGCTGTTGTGTAAAAGGAATCACTTTAGAACTAGTATTTAACAGCTGAAATCTCCTTTTCTTGAGAGGACTTTTTATTACTAAGAGAGAATTTGATACTCTTTCTGTTTTAGTTTATTTGTTGGTTTTGACTTGCCATGTCGTTTAAGAAACTGAAATAGGCTTTTGAATTTTGTTGTCTTAAATTAAAGATACGTGTGGTATGTACCAAAATGTCCTTTAATCTTGTTGTCTTAAATATACCATGTGGAAAGTTGAAATTAAAGAGCTATTAAAATGCAAAAAGTATGACAAACAGATTGAATACGATCTCATAGTGTTTGGTTACCTTAACTTGTGGTGGAAGACGTTTTAGACACTAACATCTTACTTTTTTCCATCCCTTAAAAGAAAAGAGAAGTTCCAAAGCTGCATAAGGGAAACGAGGCAAATTGTGTGTCTTGGCTTCTTATTTTTTCCTTTTACATAAATGTTCAGCTGAAAGATTATGCCACATTTATTTTGACAGAAACTTATTGTCCTGAAATACGTCTGATAGTTAGTGATTTAACTACTATTTACATTTCTATCCTCTCCCATTTCTGGAACTAAAAACCTTATCAAATGGCTGATGTTGCTTCAACTCTCTGTCTTTCCACGTGGAGTTGCAATGATTTCTCTGTACACAATGTGTCAGGATTGCTCTATTCTGGAAAGCTTCTTACCTATGCCAGGAGCCAGTTTTGGCAATTTGGTATTTATTTTATGGTTGAAAGGTTGGGAATTAGGACTAAAGAATTGGGTGCTATACCTTAGTGTACAGAGCAATCATGTAAGGTAGGATGTCTCAGTGGTTGTTTTTTTGGAATGATGACCTTCTTAACTATGGATTCCCAAGGAGTGACAATTGGCGGGCTGCAGAGTTATGATAGAGACATTTGAAAACCTATAAGCTATTGTGTATATGCCATACCTTTAAGAGAGTGTGTGTGGAAAGTGAAGCGGTTGGACCTCCTCCTGTGTTGGGGCTAGTGGAAAATTCAGGTTGCTTTGGATCTTAGTTATTTGAATATTTACTCAAGCTGTTGGATCTTGGTCAGCCAATCTTTGTCTATACAAACATTCTCTTTTATTTATTCTTATTGAACTTTGATTGGAAGATTCTAAGTTGTTCAAGGATCATCTCGTTCTATTTCGATTATGCTTCAAATATTTGACATTTAAGGAGTCTTTATAAGTCACCTACCGTGATCGGATTGCTTAAGAAAATGCATGTGTTAGGCAGTTTTCTCTTTTTGTGTTATTTCTCCTTTGAGCCAAATGCCACTAAGACTCCAAGTGTAAGTTGACTCTAATCTGTAAGTCCTTTGGCTTTGATCCGCTTTTGTTAAAGTTTTCGGATGATTTAAGGCTTCTCTTATCAGGATTTAGATTGGTTTAAGTACTTGAAAAAGAAAAGGCAAAATAGGCAGTGGGTTTGTGCTTATCCAATTGATTTTGGATTCAGGCCACAGTGTGTCTGCTATTTATGTTAAATTTTTGTTGAATTAGTTGATCTCCAGCTTATGATTATGTTAGCTTGCCTAGTTTCTTGTTCAATTCAACCTTAAATTTCTTTGTCCTGGATCAAGTGTTTTTTTTTTTTTGGATAAAGCCAAAGGGTGAAAGTAGTTTTCTGTTTTGTATCTTTTTCTTCCCTAAATGTTTTTTTAGTCTAAATTTTTGACATAGAAAACTTGTTACACTTCCATATACTGTCATTCTGCTAAACAACCCCCTCAAACCACTACCACCCAAACACACAAAACAAAACAAAACAAACAAAGAGTATCTTTATTGCTGGAAATACAAATCTTTGACACTGGAGTAGACTCAGCTCAGTAAATCTGATATACTTGTATTGACAGGTCTTCTCATTCAAAATCAGAGGAGCTTACAATATGATGGCAAAACTCTCTAAAGAGCAGTTGGAAAAAGGGGTAATATGCTCATCAGCTGGAAACCATGCACAAGGTGTTGCATTATCCGCTCAGAGACTTGGCTGCAATGCTGTGATTGCCATGCCTGTTACTACACCAGACATCAAAGTTAGGATTGTTGAATTACACTTTTGGTTTGATAGCATCTATTTTGAATGAATCCTGTTATTTTAAGCTTATCCATTTTTCTGAAACCACGTTCTTCTTTGAGCAGTGGAAATCAGTTAAGAGATTGGGTGCTACAGTTGTTCTTGTGGGCGACTCGTATGATGAAGCTCAAGCATACGCCAAAGAGCGGGCTGTAGCTGAAGGCCGCACATTCATCCCTCCTTTTGATCACCCAGATGTCATTGCTGGGCAAGGTACAGTAGGGATGGAGATAAATCGCCAACTCAAAGATAAGATTCATGCAATCTTTGTGCCTGTTGGAGGAGGGGGGCTTATAGCTGGTATTGCTGCTTATTTGAAAAGAGTTGCCCCCGATATAAAGATTATTGGAGTTGAACCACTTGATGCAAATGCGTTGGCATTATCATTACAGCATGGTCAGAGAGTAATGCTGGACCAAGTTGGTGGTTTTGCAGATGGTGTAGCTGTTAAAGTGGTTGGTGAAGAAACTTATCGTATCTGTGAGGAATTAATAGACGGCGTAGTCCTAGTTGGTCGTGATGCTATATGTGCATCTATAAAGGTTAGCCATCGTCTTTTATTTTACATGGTGGTCTTTATCTGGATTAAATCTTCTGCCAACTGGTTTTTACTGAGGACTAAAAATTTCTTGATGCTTGTATATGTGCTTTCTGAAGCACTACCGGTCAAATGACACTAAGAGTTAAACATTTTTTATCAGTTACCACTTACCTCTCTTTCTTTGTGTGGTCGGGCCCTTCCACGGACTTTGCACATGGCGAGAGCTTTAGTTCACCAAGCTTGCCTTTTCTTTAACCTCTCTTTCTTTGCAAGAAAGTATCATGCAGCCTCTTATGTTATATATGATGATACTATGTATCAATGCTTTACACGATGGCATGAGTGGGTTAGTCTAAGAAAGAATGAGTCGTAAAAGAAAACTGAAATATTCTGGAAAAAAAATAGAAAATTGTAGGAAGCACTGAAGTTGATGCCAACAGAGAACTTCTGTCAAATGGAAATATTTTTTCTTAGAGATATACATGGTCATTTTTCATGCAGAAAATCTAATAACTGTTGGACAGCTTTTTATTGCACGAGTTGTAAAACTTTTGATGTGCTTGTCATTGTTCATTTGGATAGGACATGTTTGAAGAGAAAAGAAGCATACTAGAGCCTGCAGGTGCACTTGCTCTTGCGGGAGCCGAGGCATACTGCAAGTACTATGGACTCGAGGGTGAAAATGTAGTAGCAATAACTAGTGGAGCCAACATGAACTTTGACAGACTTAGATTGGTCACTGAACTCGCAGATGTTGGTAGACAGCGGGAAGCTGTTCTTGCTACTTTTCTGCCAGAAGAGGCAGGAAGCTTCAAAAAGTTTGCTGAAATGGTGAGTTACCTTGCACTTAAATATGGATTTTAACGTAGCGCATTTTTGAGTTACTAGTTTCAGGAAAACAAAACGAGCACACTTTTGACTAGCAGACTGAAACATTGACTTGATTACAGGTTGGACCAATTAATATCACTGAATTCAAGTACAGATACAATTCTGATAAAGAAAGAGCTCTAGTACTTTACAGGCAAGGTCTCCTTGATCTTTTAAAGGGATTTTTGGTGCATTTCTGCATTCATTTTAGTATTTATTAACATAAACACTTTATTCATGAAAGGATATCAACTACTTATTTAATGTTTCCAGTTATTTGTGTTTCAATCAATCTGTTATATATAACCTATATTAAAGCCAGTATTTTTGTTAAATTTTATTTAGTTAAGGCCAGTTTTATTCATTGTTTCATGCCCTTTTTTTATGTGCAGTGTTGGTCTTCACACAATATTAGAACTTGAAGGAATGGTGGAGAGGATGGAATCAGCAGATCTGCAAACCATTAATCTTACAGACAATGACTTGGTGAAAGATCATCTTAGGCATTTGGTAATGTTTTAGGTTTCCTTTATCATGTTGATATTTTTCCTTTGTATAGAACTGCAAATATAATTACTCTATTTGTTTGAATATTTTAGCTTTTACTACTATATTAAGAAACTTAATGACAATTTACCGTAATGAAATAATGTTTTTGTCTCTTTAGATTTTTAATTATTAAGAGTTGATTTGCGGAGAGATTAGGTTTAACTCCTCTAAATGCTGAGGTGTTTGCTTTTGTTCTTTGTTTAATGGAGTATATGGTGTTGCTGAGGTGTTTGCTTTTGTTCTTTTTTGTTTAATGGATTATATGGTGTTCATTGGATATTGATCTCTCTCTCTATCTCCAGATGGGTGGGAGAACAAATGTTCAGAATGAGCTTTTGTGTCGATTCACTTTTCCCGAGAAGCCTGGTGCCTTGATGAAGTTTTTAGATGCTTTCAGTCCACGTTGGAATATAAGTTTGTTTCATTATCGTGCACAGGTAAGAATCACATTCTTCTAGTTCAGTTCTTCCCTTTGTTGGTGTTGGCCTACAATTTATCTACTATTATATTGGAGTAATTTGTTCGATCTCTTCTTCGTCCTGAAAGGGAGATACTGGTGCAAATGTGCTAGTCGGAATCCAAGTTCCACACGATGAGGAAGTTGAGTTCCAGGGACGGGCAGATAGTCTTGGTTATGAATATACAGTGGAGAGTCTCAACGAGGCATTGCAGCTCATAATGCATTGAAAAAGGTGTTGCCTGCTATGGCTTGTTCTGGGACCTCGTTGCAAAGAAAATAACGTGGTATTTGCCGACTTCACGTTCTCCTGGTTAGTCGGATCATTCTGAATCCTCCTTGTCTATGGAAGATGCGTGTTTCATGTAGAACCAGTGCACCAGATGATTTTGGGCTAGTCTGTATCTTGTATTTATAAGCTATTTGTGTGTTATCTAAAGGCCTGTAGTTCCATGAATAAGCCATTTCACTTTAAAGCTAATCTTAGTTCTTTCTTCTGTTTCAACTTTGGCCTTCAATCCCAACTTCATCACGTTGTTCTTTTAAAAATATCTTTGTTTTCTGTTGGTTATCTTGTTTTATGTTGGCTTCACTTTTCTTTTCATCAGGTGTGTTTGGTTTGAATCTTACAGAATTTTTCTTGTAGAACAAAAAGAATTCAACTCTAAGGAACCAAAGGTGATCCTTCTTTTAGAGCAAAGAAACCAAAGGGTGATCCTATAAAGAGGCTAATTATTCGAGGAATCCTTTTTCTTTTCTTCAGGTTTAGTTCGTCATTAACGGTCAATTTGTGGTACTTTATGTGTGAACCCACTACTACTGAATATCCATTTGGACTTTTGTTGTTTTTGAGTAAAAATAATTTTATTTTTTCTCGAGTGTAAGTATGCAGTTTCATGGCCAAGCATCTAAACTTCACTCTATATAGAAGCTTGAATAATATTATGCATTTCATTTGCTCCTATTTAGCAGCCTCTCATTCTACCATATGGAGATGAAGGGGAAAAAGAAGAAAAGAATAAAAGAGAAACTTGCATACTCGAGGATGAGAACTTCCTGTAATTCACTCTCCTCTTGTTACTTTTTCATTCTTCTCATACATTACCCAATTAAAACTTTGGAAACCTAGCTAGTTAATATGAACACCCGAATCACACTATACCAGCCTTTCGAGCTCAACTGCCCACCGTGTATATAGGAGTTTGCTGTGAAACTTGCAACAAATTCCACCTGGAGCAAGTTAGGGGTCATAAGGGGTAGCCTAAATTCATTACTCTTGCGAAAGCATATCAAATTCAAACGTTGCCAAATTGAATGAAGGATCACATGGAAAACATCGTTTCTTTTAGGAGGAAAATTGACCTCAAAATGCCTCCTTACTTTGGGCTTCTCTTCGGCAGTTTGATGTACTTTTTTCTGAGTTATTGACATCAAAATTTTCTTCAGATAAGGTATATCACTTGGAAGTCATTTCAATAGAAAAAATTTTCTAAATCAACACATCACTAAAAGGTGCAATATAATGATCCTTCAGTAGTACTGAAACACACCCCGTGCAAAGTGCCTCAACCATTCTTGGACTAACCACTTCATAACCACTAGGACAAATACAGTACTTACTCTCTTCGGAAGGTACTCGTGAATTTTGACTTCTGGATCATCATTCTTTCCCCATTCTTTCCCTCTCCCGCGTAGAAAACTAAAACAGAATGTTGGGATGGATATGTCCCTCGAATGAAGCCTTTCATTGTGCCCTGAGGTAAAGTTACATACTTTGATGGATTGGATCTTTCAGAATGTGTTTCTTTGCGTGGTACTCTAATCGACTTCTTGATCTCAAGATATAAATCAACTATAATTTTAGGCCTTTTGCTTAATTAACTAGCCTCTTGAATTAATGAAGTGTTTCTTTTGGTGTTGATGCTTTTCTTCAACTGTCTCTTTTAGCGTAAAGATAGGGAAATCGTTGATGTTAGCTAATCATCCTGTATTTGCTCGACTTCAACGGAACTCCAGCATGGACTGAATGGGATTCCATGTCTTAAAAGGAGAGGTCCAAATTTATCTCTTTTCCTTTGACTATAGTCTGAAATTACCCTTCATTGGAGCTCTGTCATGTCCTACGGAAGATAGGAGACAATTTGTCAACAGCATTAGTATGAATGACCCTATAGTATATGGAGGATAAAATTAACATGTTTTGTACAGTACTACAGTAGAAGAGTAAATCTGACCCTCGAAAAAAGACTTGACTTAGTGATCAGATCCAAGGCTTCTATTCCAGTAAGTGTATTATCTGGTGATGCTATCAATACAATCAGAAGCTGCATTTGTAGTTTTCTCAGGATCATTCAATCCAATGAATCAAAATTTTCTCTTACTTGAACTATAACGGAGAACAGGGAGTTTGCCATCCTTATATTTGTAACGTTTTCCCATTTTCATGCAGCTTTTGCAAATTCCAAGAATCTTATCTGTAGCTGAAAATTCACCTGCATTCAGAATGATGTTGCTCGGGCTCTATATGTTGTTATGCGTGGGTCTAATCCTCTTGAAATACACTACTTTTGGAGGATCCGCACAAACTTTATGATATTTTTGAAGAATGTAACATAGACCCAAAATATCAGTGCAAGGACTAAAAGTTTAGCATATTTAAATGCAGACTGAGATTATTAATGAAATAGACCCTTCCCTAGTATGATAATTGAAAGCTAGTGAAATATTGTAAATTTTGCAACCTACGAATCAAATAGTTAATCTTCAAGTCTTAAAAGAAACAAATAGGAGGAGAAGTCTTGAAGTAGCAGTAAAGTTGTCTCCATGTGAACTATATGTCATGGATTTGAGTAGTGAAATCAGACCAAAATGTAGTTTTTATGGCCCCTTGGGTTGCTCAATCCCTCAACAAGCCACGATTGACTACATTACATCCCTTGGGGTGCGGCTCGTCCTTGAATTAGACAACAGGTTCTTTTTAAGGCAAAGAAGCAAATGTCCTAGAATTTCATGTTCATCAGATAGAATAGTGGTGAATCTAATAATATGTTCATCCATCAGTAGAAACTAGTGTTTTGGGTTCAATCCATTTATACACGTGCGAAAATAAACAGAGGTGAATATACATTTCATAGCTCAGAAGTCACAACATCAAAATTCTGAATTCATCTACCGCAGAAATTATGGCTAAACAGTATATGGAACTCCGTACACCCAAATATCCTGCAACCATTAATACTAATTGCACTACAATTAACCACATAACTCTTTAAGGAGGATGATAATTATTAATGAAAATCCATTTTTTCCCTTTATTTGCTTATCTTCTTTCAGTCAAACTCAATTATTACAAAGAAAAAAGACATATAATTTGTGTATACACGTAAATAACCAAATATACACACTTCTTGGAGTGTTCATTTTGTTTTTTCACTTATAAAGGGTAAAGTAAAAATGAAGGAAACAACTATATTCCTAGAATTGTTGGGGTCACTATACCAAGTGTCATGCTATTTTTTTATTTTTTATTTTTGGGTTATTTTCGTGTTATCAAGACTCGAGTAAATTCAAATTCATGTACCGCATGACTCATTTCTGAAGGCACTGCTCCGAATAAAATTTTTTCTGTTCTCATATGCTTAAATCCGAGACCTCTGCATAAGAAAGAGAGATTACTAAAGGAAACTCGTGAAATGAGTTAAACCTCAATTTCTCACAATATAAAATAGATTAAAATAATTACGTTACTTATAAGATAACTACAGATAAATTTATTATTAAGCATTGATTTAAAAATTTAATTTAATCATGTTAGCAACTTAAGATAAATAAAACTTATTTGGATATGAATTAAAAGGTCTTTAAAAATTGGTTAACTTAAAAGTTAAAACATGGTATGTTTTCAACATCCCACAACTCCTCTTGGTGAGAAGTGATAGGCATGTGCTTGGTTTATGTTTAATTATGTTTATCTTTAAATTAAAAGTTAAAATAAGTATATGGTTAGATTTTTTAATATATTAGTCAGACCTTTTATATTTAATCGGACGTCTTCGAAGGGACTAATACTCAGACCTCTTTATAACATTTATTATCTATAATAACATTATTGTAAGGATGATCAAATTTTATTTAGTATTAATTTCTTATATTATTTTACATTATATTATATGTTTCCTACAATGATATTTTGTTAAAGCAGCCCTCCAAAAAAAATTGTTGTACAAAAACATTTAATCCCGTTATGAAATATGCATTATTTTTATAGTATTTGATTCTCAGTACAAATTCATAGGGGTTTTTATAACTCTATTTGGATCAATTTTAAAGTAAAATTAAGATTAAATAAATTTAATCAATTTTTAAATTAGTAAACCCAATCAAATCAAATTAAATTAAATTTAAATCCATCAATTAGTTGTTGTAGATTTACATTCGATTTTTAAGAAACATAAAGATATATCTCTCCTTGATTTTTTGTCTCTACATTTAGAAAAAGAATTTTTTATGATTTTCAACTTGTAATTCGTTGTCCTTTCATTATCTATTATAATTTTCTTGGATTACGAAGAAAATATCTTAATATACTTCATCAAGTGAATAAAGTTGATAATTGAAATCCATTTATTTTTAATCATAGATTTTAAATTTAAATTTCTAAAATAGATAAAAAGGTCATATTAAAAACATCTTTTTACAAACAGACTCTACAATACACGAATTCTAATTTAACTAGAAAAAGGTCATATTGAAAGCACTATTTTATAATACACGAATTCCAAATTAATTAGAATTCTATTACAAATATCAAACAATTCTAATTTAACCAGGAAAAGGTCACATTAAAAATACTATTTTATAATGCACGAATTCCAATTTAATTAGAATTCTATTATAAATATCAAACAATTCTAATTTAACCAGGAAAAGGTCACATTAAAAATACTATTTTATAATACACGAATTCCAATTTAATTAGAATTCTATTACAAATATCGAACAGGTTCCAAGTAGAAATGTGAACATAAACCCTAGAGTATCTCTTGGTTGCACTTCTCCTAAAAGGTTTAAAAAGAAAAAATCCGATTACAATAATAAATGAATGAAGATATAGATTGCACACTAAGACGGTAAGGAATCAAATTACTCTAAATAAAATTTACCATTAATTTCCATTGGAAAATTCCATATATATCAAAGCCAAACTTTACAACTTTCTACCATAACTTTGCCTTTTACAAGAGAAAAAAAAAAGAAGAAGAATGAATTTAAGTTCTTTAAAGGTTTTATGGTATATTTTGCCATTATTTTTGGTTGCTGTTTTTATTGTTGTCAATAATCCACAAGGTTCCAATTTTTGGCTATCAATTTCTCATCATCATTATTTGAAGACTCTCAGTAATGGTTCGTCAACAATGGTGAGTTTTATTTTATTTAAGAAAAGTATTATTAGTAGTTTTTTTTTTGTTTAAAGAGAATAAATTATATCAATTTCATAATCCAAGATCGGGATAAGTCTTCTGACAAGGGGATCGCGTCGGTATCTTCTTTTTTTAGGTGCGTATAGGGTAAATTCTAATAGTTCCCAAATCACATAGGGTAACACATACTAGGTAGCCCGGTGTGACGAGCGCGACCTAAAAGGCAAAATCCTAATTTTGAACTTGAGATCTTCAAGTATTGTTATTTTCGAATGATACTCTAATTAATGTAAATCTGAATTAGTGAGGTTTGAATATAGGTATTGAAACGTGGATTTTTTTTAGAGCTGTTGATGGTTGTTTTTATTTCTTGATAAAAATTTGATACTGTCGATTAAAAAGGGATTTTTGCTTAATTAGGACTTTTGACCTTGATATGACTCTTAAATTTAATGAATTTGTTTCTATTCTAACCGCTAAGGATCCATTGCAATTTTGAATTACATATTCATAATTGAATTAGTTAATAAAATTTTAATTAAAATGCTAGGTTTAGTCGTTTAGCTAAACATTGACATAATATATAAATGTGATCTTTAAATTAGATTCAGTTGATAATTATGACCCCTAACTTTATCAGTGCATAGATAGACATTTTAACTATTCAAAATTTAAACGAATCACATTCATCCTATATGACATCCACATTATAATTTATATCCTACGAGGTATCCTACATGTATTATGCCACGTAGAACATGTGTGTCTACTTATTCAAATTTATACTAGTTTAATTATCCATTTATGCATACCAAAAGCTGAAGAAAATAGATGTCAGCTGAACTCAAATTAATGAGCATATTACCTATAGTTTTCATATGAATTTTAATAGTTTTGGGCTTTTTGCCCATAAAAAAATGGTATTCATATTGCATTTCCCTTGGGCTTTTTGCCCATAAAAAATGATATTCATATTGCATTCTCCCTCCCTATTTCATAATGATCATAAGTCATAACCCTTTAAAATTAATCATTATTTGATACTTATAGTATAAATAATTGGATTTTAATGATCATGATGATGTTTTATATATATGGTTGTGGAATTTAAAATTATGACTTGATTATAAACTGGCTAATTGGTCATTTATTATTAACCTTATAGGCAATTAATCAGAAGGATGAGGCCCCTATTACTAATTTAAATAAGAGCACAACACCATCAAAAAGATACAGCAAAATAGAGAAATTGGAAGCAGGACTTGCAAGATCTAGAGCTGCAATATTATTATCAAGACAAAACAAAATTAATAATCACACAGAAGAAGAAGAAGATGATGAGTATATCCCTCATGGTCCTATGTACTTGAATGCTACTTTCTTCCACAGGTATGTTGTATAATATTATATTATTTATTGTTAATTAATTCGTACTTTTGGATCGTTTGATTTGAATACAAGTTATGTTTTCAGTTATGAATTTTCTTACGATATAAGTGCTTTTGGGTGGGATGGGTCATTCTATCAAATCTTTGAGAATGGGGCCAATCTCGTATTTGATAGTCGGCATGGCAATAAGCTTCATTTCTACGACTGCCACTGAGTGAGAACGGAAGAAAATTGGACCAGGTCACTCATGTGGGTCAACCCGGATCAACGAAAAGAGAAATTAAATATTAATAATTATGTATTACTATATATCAATAAAGTTAAAGGAAGAGAGACAACTATCTCAATAGTTATATCCTTTTAGGATTATGAAAAGGATTCTCACAGGATAAATCAATGCAACTTTTTAACATTAAAGAAAAAGAACATTTGTTTTTTCTCCTTTTCCTTCTTCAAATTCCTACAAAGTTTAAGGGAAGATTCTTGTGTACATTGGTGTAGTTCGTCTTTGTATGTGATTATACTTTCTGACTAGTGAAACAAATTTAATACTCCCACAAACTATGTGTTTGATGATTAGACTTTTCAAGAACGGTGTAAGGGTTGGATGCACGAATAATAAATATTGTTGTGCGGAAATGCAATTGCCAAGTTGAGACAAAGAAAGCCGTCTTACCCTCCACCCTCCACCCTCCACCCTCCGAGAGGACGAGCTCGATTAGCCCGAACAAGAATGTAGGGCTTGGGTTTACTTATTCTGGCACATACTATTTCTTGTTTATTGACTATTTGGTTTGTTATATAAAAATAGCATGTATTGCATATTTTTTGAGAACAAGTTGTTCATTTACAAAAAATTCCTCCACTCATGATTGTTTTTATTTCATTTCCTTTTATCGAGATAACTAACCTCGGTACTATTATTCCATCCTTTTGCTGGTGTAAAATAGTCTTTATTTTGGTGTATATGCATAACTTAGATCCATTTCCAAAATGTACAGGAGCTATTTGGAAATGGAAAAAAATTTGAAGATATATGTGTACAAAGAAGGGGACCCCCCAATATATCATTTTGGTCCATGCAAACATACATATGCTATTGAAGGTTATTTTATTCAAGAAATGGAAATAAGCAAATTCAGAACAGAAGATCCAAACAAAGCTCATGTATATTTTCTACCATTAAGTGTTACAATGTTAACTCAATTTATATATGTGGCTGAGTCACATGAATGGGGTCTCATGAAGAACACAGCAATGGATTATGTAAATGTCATTTCTCAAAAGTATCCTTATTGGAATAGAAGTCTTGGGGCTGATCATTTCATGCTTGCTTGTCATGATTGGGTAAGATTTCTTTGACCTTGTTAATTTTTTTTATATTGTAGGGTATTTTCTGTTTTGAGATGGTATGTTTTGAGATGGGGTCTTTTAGAAATAATTTCTCTATTTTTATGAGGTAGTGGTAAGGTCTGCATATATTTTACCCTCTTCAGATCCCATTTGTGGAATTTCACTTGGTATATTGATGTTGTCAGCGTATATAATCAAATCAAAATGTAATTCATATAACGACTTATTTCTCTGTCGAAAAGAGAAGAAGAAACAAAAAGACTAAATTTGAAGTACGAGAAATAAAGTCGAATAGATACTTTTTTTTTAAGAATAAATATTATTTCCCCCTTTGTTTAACTTTATAATCTATAACTATTTTGATTTAACATGAAATTTAACAACAGAATCGTACTCTCCCTTTCATCCATGATGGAAACTCAAAAATTTGAAACAGAGAGGTAACTTATGTAAAATTTAAAATAAAATAGATATTTAAATTTTTTGAATATTCTAATTTATGTGATATTATTTTCTTATTACTTTATTTTGAAAACGTAACATAGTTTTATATTTGGAAATATTAATTATTTACCCTTAATGAGGAACTTTTATAGTTTTACAAATGTTATGTCTTAGGTTTAAAGCCATATATTTCAATTTTTTTAAAACTTAAATTTAACATTGAATCAAACTATGTTACATTAATTGAAACAAATGATGTATTATATTCACAGTAACTAGCGCCAAAGTCATACATCTAATGTTCTTTGTATGATACACATTATTCGTTTTACCTTTATAAGGTAAGGCGTAAGGTTTGTATACACTTTACCCTCTTTAAATTTCATTTGTGAAAAATTACACTATGTGTTGTCATTGATATCTTAAATTTTTTATGACTTTTTGTCTAGTGGTAGTATCTTATTATTGATTTAATTTGTGTTATTATTTACAGGGGCCTGAAATTTCCTTTGCTATACCACATTTGTACAAAAACTCAATTAGAGCTTTATGCAATGCCAATACCTCAGAAAGATTCAATCCAACAAAGGATGTTTCAATTCCAGAAATTCATCTCCCTTTAGGTACAACCAAAGGCCTCCTAGGCGGCCCACTACCCTCTGACCGCCCCGTTCTCGTGTTCTTTGCTGGAGGTGTTCATGGTCCAATTAGACCAATTTTATTACAACATTGGGAAAATAGTACAGATGAAGATGTTCAAGTTCACAAGTACTTACCAAAGGGTGTCTCATATTATGACATGATAAGAAAGAGCAAATATTGTATATGTCCAAGTGGATATGAAGTTGCAAGTCCAAGAATGGTTGAGGGACTTTACATGGGATGTGTACCTGTCTTAATTAAGGATAATTATGTGACACCTTTTAGTGATGTTCTTGATTGGGAAACATTTGCTGTTATAATTCCTGTTAAGGATATTCCTAATCTCAAGAAAATTCTTTTGGATATTCCTACAGATAAGTATTTGGAGTTGCAAAAGAGGGGAATCCAAATGAGGAGGCATTTTGAGGTTAATTCACCTCCAAAAAGATATGATGTGTTTCATATGATTCTTCATTCGATTTGGCTTCGAAGACTTAACTTTCAAGTTCATGATGTTGATGAATCTTGAAGTAAATTTTAGTTTGTGAGAGAGGATACTATTGATGTTTGTTTAGATTTACAATTTTTTGTTTTGCTAGATAGATAGATCGATAGATACATATTGTTATACTTTATACTTGTGCACCATTATGAACTAATAATAGTTATTTTTCTTTATATTTGATCCTATGTGTTATTCTGTTGTGTTTATGTAGTGATCAGACGAAAATTGTTCACATATACAAGTGAATGACAATTCTATAAAAAGAAGATAAAGAGAATTCTTAGGGGACATGAGAGGATTCTTATAAAATTGAAAAGATTCAGACTTCTAGGGGACTTGAAAATGATTCTTTTATAGAACAAAAGTTGAATCGTCGCTTCTATGAGAAATGACCACATGCTAAACAGTGAAAGAGTTACCTCGTAGCATATATTTAAACTTCGGCATGTGACTCGAGTTGTATTAAGTATTTTTTAATACCTAAAAAAGTACGTCCCAAAAGCGAAAGATTTGTCATATTTCTTTTAGGATAGAAGATAATTGACTGTTAATGCATATGGAGGGTTGCTCGTTTCATCGCCACAAGCTACCTTCCTCTAGACCTTCAACCTAACGTGCTTATAGTAGTACATCATTTCTTGACATTCTCGTACATACTGATGTCATAAATTTCTCATAATTGATTTGCCAAACTTAAAAATAATTTTATGTTCATATGAG
>JAOTQR010000002.1:19520330-19533696 GCA_025774065.1 Solanum ossicruentum | reverse complement strand
AATTAAAACACTTTCTTTGAAAAAATAATAATAATAAAAATCAATTAATCTTTTTTTAAAGTTAGTCAAACCACTTATTGTGCACAACAACAATAACAACAATATTACCCCATTGCCTCAAAGGCTCTCGTCCATTGCGGGGTAAGGGGGTTGGACGTACACAACCTGACCCCTATGTTTAAAACATAGATCGACTGTTTCCGGATGACTCATGATGAGTTTCGAAAGTTGCATTGACTAACCGCTACTTCACAATTGAAAGAAGTAGACAGTTTAAAGAGTCATTTTGTTTTATTCCATCATATTTTAAAGCCAAAATATAATAAATCTTTGGCTCCATCCGTTTGTTAATTAATAACGTGACATAAAAAATATTGAATTTCTTATGTCATATATGTTCCGCACAAATAATATAAGATACTGATGTGAAAATATCTATTCTTTAGATTAATATTTAGCCACGTCATTCCTTTGCCCTTTTTTCTTCTACTTTGAATTCATACAAATAAAGTTCACTAAAAGGATTAAACACTTTTTATTAAGAGATTTTTTATTTATGAGACTCAGCTTTGAAATTAAAAAAAAATCAATTATCTTATCACACCTCGAAAGTTCAATGTGTGGTGTTATATTGATGAGGCATTTTCGCATATAGTCACTCTAAAATATCTTAATTATATTCATTACTATAGTTCGATTAATTACATTACGTAACTATAGTTATAATTGCATTTATATAATTCGCAGATTATTTGTATACATTTAAATAACTTTTTGTACAATTAGCAGTTTTTGTATAACGTTTATATACTCACTATATAATTCATGCACAATGTTTATATAATTCATTATAAAATGGGCAATGTTTGTATATTTCGCTATACAATTTGATTTGCACACAACTTTTATATAACTATGCACAACGTTTGTATAAATCACGCGAATTATACAAAACTCAAATTATTATAAACTACAATTAATTTAAACTATAGTTATATTTAATTAATATATATTTGCTTATATGCGTAATGTTTTCTATATTAATTTGGGGCGAAATGAAAGAGATATGTATAGCTAATATCAAACCCACCACAAAAAAAGGGGCTCCATTTTTGTTTCCAATATAAGAAACAAATGTGTTTCACACTTCTTTCCCATGCAACTCCTTTTCTTGTGGACCTCATTTTCATGGTACCCACTTTTCACTTTAATGAAGTGTTTGGTGTATGGACGTGTTAGATTGAATTTAGGTGAATAAAATAAATTTAATTTAATAAATAGATGAATTGTTGATTGATACGTTTGGAAGTTGTATGAGTTGAAATTGGACCTTAACCTTATTCGTTCAATTTTATTTAATTTTTTAGATTTAATAAAATTATATTTTGTTCTTTATTATGGCTATATGTGTTGGATTAAATTTGAGCGAATAAAAATAAATTGAGTTAATAAACAGACGAATTGTTGATTAATATATTTAGAAGTTATATGAATTGAAATTGGATTATAAGCTTACTCGTTCAATTCTTGTTTGATCTTTTAATAATTTTTAGTACCTAATAAAATGATATTTTGTTCTTTATTATGACATGTGTGTTGGATTGAATTTGAGCGAATAAAAATAAATTGAGTTAATAAACAGTTGATTAACACGTTTAGAAGTTGTATGAGTTGAAATTGGATTATAACCTTACTCGTCCAATTCTTATTTAATTTTTAAAATAATTTTTTAGTACCTAATAAAATTATACTTTGTTATTTATTATCGCTATAGATAATATATCAAATAAAGAAACATTATATCTTTTGATTTTTTTTTTTTGGACAATTACATATGAATGTTTTGGGTTACATGTATTAATCAATGAACTGATATAAACTAAGCTAATAAATAGACAGGTCAATAACAACCCTAAACTTAAACAGATTAGACGAATTATGTTTTATGGACTAAATTTTGCCACAACAATCTATATGTCTTTCTCATGTTTTAGTGATTGATATTGATTTCTTGCATGTCCTTATGTTGAGGTGATTTGATTGTTCATCTCTAATTAATTTTTGGTCGATAACATTTTAAAGGCAGATATGCGCTACAAATTTATGGTAGATTTGGTTCAAACATTATATTTATATTAAAAAATTTATTTTATAATGTTATTAATGATCTATTCCAAACTCATAATTAAGTCATTATTCTATTTAGAATTGGCTCACAAACTTAAAATTGTAGATCGTTTGCAATAACTAACTGATATTTCAATGCTTACAAATGATAGTTAATTTGTACGACTAAGATACTTAAAACTAAAAACAAAAACTTTGTAGAACTTAATAAGAAACAACAATAACATATTCAGTAAAATTTCACAAGTGGAGTCTGGGGAGGGTAGTATATACATAGACCTTACCACTACCATAAAAGTAGAGAGGTTGTTTCCTGAAACTTAATAAGAAACAGCAAAATTTATTATGCCAATGACAGATGCCAAGAAGAGAAGAATATTTTAAAAATCAGTAAAGAAAATAGAATTTGAAGAAGATCAAAAACAATATCTAAAAGAAGAAATCAAGTCCACAGTCGATTCTTAAGAAAATTATTCCCAGTATCCGAAGTTAATGTAATATATTCTTTCAAAATATGTAAAATTTATGTGTAAGTACAAAAAATTCTTTTACAAATTCAATCAATATTGTTAAAATTACACCTATTATTACTATCTTTCTTATATGTTCCTTGCCTGTTGAACTATAAAAAATGACAAAAAGACATAAGAACAATACTAGTCTTACTCCTTGAAGACATATCATGGTAGGATTTAATTTGATGGTCTTTTTGCAGTGTACCTTTCTAACAAATTAAAAAAAAGAGTGATCTTTTTATTTTATAATAAATATTCTAAAACCTTGTAGAAATTCACAAGAGGGATTAATTATTGTTGTGGGATAATAACATCCTTCACTTTTAATCTGCTATACATTGGGACATAAGATCCTGCATAGAAATGAAAAAATTCCTAATAAAGAACGGTTGATACGAATTCAAACTAATCAAGGTGTTACAACAAATATCAAACATTCGAAAAAAACTCAAGGCATTAAAGCAAATACTAGACCTTGGATGATAACTTTATTTTTTAAAGAAAAAAAGGAAGCTTAGTAATAAAATAAAATAGCACATCATTAATGATTGTAGTGGATGATAGGATCCTTCACTTTAATATGATATATATCGAGACACAAACCTGCATAGAAAAAAAATCCTAATAAAGAGCGCTTGATTCGAATTCAAATTAATCAAGACGTTAAAGCAAATATCAAATATCTCAAAAAAAATCAAGGTTCTAAAACAAATATCAAATATCTGAAGAAAACTCAAGGCGTTAAAGCAAATACTAGACACACAATAAAAAAAGGAAAAATAAGCTTAGTAATAAAATAAAAGTAACACACACCCAGTGGGACTCGAACCCACAATCGCTTGATTAGAAGTCAAGCGCCTTATCCATTAGGCCATGGGTGCTTCTTGTCAATCCTATGCAGCAAACATATTATCTATATTTTATAAAAAAGAAATAGTTTCCTAACAAAGACACTGTTCTCTTATTTATTTGATACTTAATAGGTACACGGAAAATATTATCCATCTACGTACCTACATATATAATTATTTAGAAAAAAGTTATGAGTCTGGGGTGGAAGGTAAGAGTATGGTAATGGATGTGGGGATTATGTGGAGTTGGGGCTGATGTTGATATGAAATGTATTAAAGATTTAGACTCGTAAAATATAAAATATTGAAAAATATTTTCTCTTCATGCTTTGAAGAAATACTAATATTATAGTTGTTTCAAGTTTACTTATATTAAATTTACATGATTTTGTTGATTTAGCTATCCAAATGTTAATATGATGTTTGGCCATGCAAGCTCTTGTGGCATGGGATAAAATATGCTTACTCAAAGGCGTTAGACGACTGACTCCCACCAATATGAAAATTTATTAGTAGTCTTGATCCTAATAGAAATGTAAAGGATCTTATTGACTACACCATAATTTGTTCACATATGGGAGTTTATATTTAAAAGGAAAACTTACATAACTACGCAAACATATGATATTTATTTACATTATATTACTATAGTTTGAAAAAATTATAATTTATAGTTAGAGTTAGAGTTTTGTTACTATAGTACATATACATACCAGAAGCATATATATAATTATTTTGACAGATATACATAGTCAATTCGATAAATATACATATATACAATTTGCCTCTCTCCTCTCCCTCTCAATCTCGCTTGTCTCTCTCCTCCCTTCTAGGTCACATAGTCAAAATTATATCATGTAATTATAAAAAAAATATAACTATTTAACCATATTAAGTTTCATGCACACCCTATATATCATTAATTTTAAAGGATAATAGAAGATTGTTTGATATATATAACAAGACAATAAAACACAAAGAAACAGAATTATTAGCTTAGAGAAAGTACGGGCAACTTATTTCATTTAGATACTCGAACTAGGCTTATTTCAATTGAGTATTAGAATGCGTATTTCTATCAAATACTCAAAAACGAAGTTAACATAATGATATAATTTCCTCCCCTTTGTCTAACATTAGAGTACATAATAGAAGGTGTAATAGTCCACCTAAATGAATGAAAATAAATAAATTGTCTAGGAATAAAAAAATTCCACTTAGTAGAAACAACATAACTTATTATTGATCGTCTTTCTTCTGTTGAATTAAGTTCAGAAACAGAACAAAAATTAGTTACAGGCATCTCCATAACACAGTGTGCTTTAGAACAAGCAGTTGGAAGGGTTACTGAACGACGAGACTCCGATCGATGAACTCAAGGAAGAGCTGTTAAAACTAATTTCAATAGTTTCCAGTACTGCTAGTTCTATCAACAAGAATAATCGCCCGGTTTATGACTCTACCAACCATATCACACATCAGAGTTAACAAAACCTTTGTCGAAACAAAGAATGTGATGGCTTTAACACTCCATCACATCGCAAAATAGATGTGAACAAAATAACTGCTGACAACAGCACCCTAATCTTCAAGTTCAATAATCTTAACAACTGATGCATCACCAACTTTCTGGCAAACGACAACTCGATCGTGTGATTTAATAACTCCTGATGCTTTTCCATGATCAAGAGCAACTTTCAGCACCGACTCATTAGTTGCATTGTTAGATTCAGCCTATAAAATAGTAAATTATTTGATTAACACAGCACGGATAGAAGCGTTCAGCAATCAAATGAACATGAAACACTAAAATGATGAGATAAACTTACAGGATGTCGAGGATCAGCTAGCATTGGAAAAAGACCTCGGACAATAAGAGATTGCCTTGCCTGAACAACAAGAAATTAAACACAAGATCTATCAGCTTCAATGTCGATCAAAAGTTTTGCAAGATAAAACGAACAAATTTAGTAGGAGAAATGAGAAGTAGATAAAGAAAGTAAAAGAACAAGAAGCCATTAGTAGATCATCACATTAGAAGTGGATACAGATAAATGTGATCAAACAAATAGCATAGTGGCTTCATAGTTAATCACTGCAATTCAGGCGATTGTCATTTCTGATAATTTCATCAAATAAGTCGAAGAATGAAAATTTGATACAAGTAGAAAGGCACAAAAGGATGACCAAACACTTCAACATCACCGCTGTGATCACATCAGATGGGTTGACCACAAGAATGGCTATAAACAAGAAAAAACACATAATTGAAGAAAATATTCAGAAAGTTCTGGACAGCTCCTCACAATTGTTAAATATTATAATGTTGTTCCGAAAAAGGGAGTACGAAATTCAATATTACTATCGAGAAGGTATTTTATGTTGGAGTAGAACATCAAATGATATAGTACTAGTTTAAAAGAGTAGAATCTAATTAGGAGCCAAAAAAATATCGAGTAAACAAGGTCTCACTAGTAACACAACACTATTGATAGCATTTGACAGGCCATCGGCTGATAAGTTGGATTTTTGATAACTAAAGAAACTTTGAGCTCTAGGCTGTACCTCAAATGCACCGCTGAAACTCCACTTCAGTTGATTTGTCTTGAGTCGAGGAATGACAACCGACAATACTGGCATCGTTGGCCTATATTTAGCTATTAATCTGTGCAATGAACATAAATTACAACTCGCATAAAGAAAGAGACACTCAATATACCAAGTGAAATAATAATTCATAACACTACCTTGCTGCCCTTCCAGATGAAGTGAAACAAATAATTACTGATGCTTTCACCTTGATCGCAGCTCTTACCTACAGAAAAAAGGAATACAGAGTTAGTGTTGTAAAGACATTCAAAAGAAGAAAGCATTTCAATTTCCAGAAATATTTTGTTTCCCATCTTAAGAAATGTGTTGCATTTGGAAAAGGAAATACCGCTGATGAGGCAATTGCTTCCAGATGTGTCATGGGCTCTCCAACAAATTTGACCGTTTTCTTGAAATATAGGTCTTGGTTGAAAACCTTCCCTGCCTGCATGGAAATTAATTGTCGATCAGTCCTGCTAGCCAGAAGCTCAAGTAGGTCAAAATAGACAAAATGATGAGTTAAGACAGGAGCAATCACCCCTCCCAAGTGAATGCCAACAGTAACTACAATGCCATAAATCTTGGCAAGTAAAGACGAACAGTTGATCACAGAGCAGATATATATTTGACCCCAAGAAAGCTAATAAAAGCAGAAAACATGTAGAATGTTCTTAAAATGCCATAGGAATTTACGATGTAGTTATTTCTACAACAGAAAATCGCGAGCAAACATAAACCACAACACCTCCGTCAAAAAAAGGATCATTAAGTATACCCCTCTCAAAACAAACTAATGATATTAAAATCAAAGCCAACACATGTCGCTTCCATTCTATTTAAGGTTTCATCACACGTTCTCTGAAAGATAGTGGAGGCAATTTCCTAAGCTAAAAATAAAGACTCCAGGAAAAAATACCTCGTTACAAATTTTGCCAACAGTAGAAATAGTCTCGACTGGGTATAATCCACGCAGTGTCTCAGCACCAAGAAGAATGGCATCAGTTCCTGAAGTGTCAAATGTTAAAATCTCCAAGAAAAAAATGTTTTTTAAATAAATTTTCTTTTTCATTTTTTTAACTACTGAGAAACCCCAAGGGGAAGTGGTGCACAAATCAAATCTCTGGGGGATAACTGAGAGTTATCTCAACTGAGAGTATTAAATGGTAAATCGATGTTATCATGACTAACTAGATGTAAAAGGGTAAAGGAAGAACACTAATCCATCACAATAATAAGTTCCCCAGAAGATTACCATCCAAGACGGCATTAGCAACATCTGTTGCTTCAGCACGAGTAGGCCTAAGGTTGTCAGTCATACTATCAACAACACGTGTCACTACAGATGGCTTGCCAGCCATGTTACACTTGTGAACAGCAGCCTTCTGGAACAAGAACACCTGCAAACCGCCTGATATTAGCATAGCAACAAAAAGCTAAAGCACACAGATTTTGCAATGGAATTATATGTTAGTAGAAGAAATGGTGTATCTAGACGACTTGAAGTAAAACAATATATTGTTTTAAATTCAACCTGGGCGCACCACCCCAAACTCAAAATATTAAGAAAATAATTGACCATAAAGGATGTCTGTTTTCTAGAATAACACTTTTTACATGATGATGTCAAACAGAAATGAAATTTGCCTGACCAGGCAACCATTTATGAAACATGTAAACACCAACTGTTGAGAATATAGTTACCTTCTCTGGTGGAAGATCAATACCGAGGTTTCCACGAGAAAGGATAATCCCATCAGCTTCTTTGAGTATCTCATCAAAATGAGTCAAACCCTATATAGATTACAAAAAGCTAAATTCCTTGCCCTTGCGGAATTCATGATATTCAACATAAACACAGAACTCATGGACAAACCTCACTAAATATACAAGTGTATAAACTAACCTCAACATTCTCAATTTTAGCAAAGATCTGAGTTTGACTTAGATCACCCAATTTAGATAAGAACTCACGGGCCTGAATTTTAGCACAAGGAATTAAGTCAATTTCACATTGTAATGGTCCAGTACAACAGGAAAGAATCTAAAAATAGAAAGCGGAGGACTAATGAAAATGCATACCTCACGGACATCCTCAGCATGCCTTGTATATGATAGTGAAATAAAGTCGATTTTGTTTTGAACACCCCATGAGCTTATAGCCTAAACAAAATTAGATAACCAAAACTTCAAGTAAATATAGAAGGATTCCTACAAAAAATAACCACGATAGGACACAAAAAAGGAGCAAAAAGTAGCTTTATCAAGGCAAACTCTGTATGATCATACAATGTATATGTTACTACAATGAGGGGAGGAAAGTGGGACCCACTTATTAAAGTTGTGAAGCGTTAGATACCCAACACTTGTAAAGTATAACATATAGAATAGTTAAACATGTTATTTAAATGGTATCACTCTGGAATGGCCAAAAAAGCTAATGTGGAAATCCATTTGGGATACAGGAATAACCAAGAAAGCTCGCTTTAACTAAGCTAGGCATGGGTTACAGGGTAGTACGGGTAGTTTGGGCCTACTGCTGGGCTGTATCAGCCAATGTTTAGGCAGGTATCAGGAATGAAACTATGTTACAACTCATATATGTTGATTACAGAGTCCCAATGATCCTATATCCAAGAGACATTGACATCCAAAAATCACATGTACTCGAGAGTAAGCAGTTATAGTTATGCTTAAGTACCTAATTCTCAGAGAAAACTATCTTTAACTATGCAACTTGGAGGTCATTATCTGCAGAAGTGATGCAGAAATGGCTCTTATCAATTGTTATGAACCTTGTGTAACTTACCTCTTTGTCTTTGTCGGTGAGGGTAGGCAGATCAATGTGAACCTGAGAAGCATGCAAGGTGAACAATGACCCAGCTAAAGTGGCAGAGTTCTTTACCACGCAAATGACATCATCCCCATTCACTTTCTCTACCTGTGAAGCCACATCAGAAATATCTAGTTAACCGTGACAAAAAAAAGAATTCAGACTGCTTTCCAGAGATGGCACAATTACAAACATATCAATCAACTTTCTTTCTTCTTTTATTTTTTGATAGCCTTCATCCTAGAGGGCCATTAGCACACGGTTCAAAACTCAGTGGATAATGGTCCATCCCTATCTTTTTTTTAAAAATCTAGAGTAACATTAAAAAAGATTGAGAAAGAATGGAACAAAAGAGATGGATCAGAATTCTCCACTTAATTCAAGCTTTTGTATGTGGCAACACTCGAACCCATGACATATGCTTAAACCCACACACGTGATGAGCTCTTACCACTAAAAGAGAGTCCTAGGAGACTCATCAATCATCTTATTTTCACAAAGCAATAGCTAAATCCTAATGTTAAGGGTCACTTGGTTTAGAAGCAAGTTATGCAGAGACGATAATCAACGAATTAGTAATATTGGGATTATAATGTAACGATTAGTAGGATTGTGATGTAGGGATTATTCATTATAGGATATTTAATTTGTTACATTAAAAGTTATATACAGCACATACAGGGGCGGCTCATGTAATTTCTTGGCCTAAAATAAAAAATATATCAGATACCTTAAAGTTATAAATAATAATTAATGATAGATTTGATTTAAAGTCTATTTTTCTAATATTTTCTTTTAAGATGCAATATTGATAATATATTTCTTAAAGACTTATTTTGGGTTGCAAAGTTGTTTTTCTATGAAAAAAATTTACTTTTTCTGTAAATAGTATTCCTCCGTTTCCATGATTTTTACTTGATACAGAGTTTGAAACTTAATAAGAAGGTAAAGAAGGCTTTTGAATCTTACAATTATTAAACTAAACAGCCAGTACAATTTTTATTTTCTAAAATTTCTATAATAATTGTATGATTACCAAAAAATGGGGCCCCTCAAATTTGAAGGACCACGGCAAGTGCCTTATATTTTTATGCGTAGAGCCGTCCCTGAGTGCAGATTTCAAATATGTTTTTTAACATACTAAAATATCAATTACTACATGAACAGTTATTTTGACACTCAGTTGTTTAATACATGTATTATTAATCTCTACATTCTTATTCCACATTCTACCCTGCATAGGATAACACACACACTCCCACATAACTTGTGCAGGTATTAGTTATGTGAAAAAAGACACATCGGAAGCAAACATCGAATAAATAATACTAAGTTCAAACATTGGCTTTAAGTTGTATGTGAGATTATTTTATCTACTACTCCCAACCAAATGTCATCATAGGATGATGGAGGGAGGAGGAAGATCTAATTCATACCTCCAGCCAAACAGATGTTGTTTCGCTTCCTGTGAAGAGATACTGACCAACAAAAATGGTGTCTCCCTTCTTTACAGCCTGTAAGCAAAATTAACAGTAAACATTATTACAATGGAGTTGAATAAATATACTTACCCCAACATCGATCATCTTCTTCTCTCCACAAATTTTACACTGCATTTGCAATTAACTAACATATACCGTCTAGAGGGAAAAGTAAAGACGAGATATGGCTGGACCTTGGCTAATCCACCAAAGTTAATTGGCAACACTTCACTAGATGCTTCTTGGCCTTGATGAGGAGTCAGAGTAACAATTGCATCTTCCTTAAGTGAAATAGGTGTCTCGGATTTGTTGACAACCTGCAACTCTGCACCCACAGTATCTAGCATGACCTGAACAGACAAAAACAGCATACCTTACTACCCTTTATATTGGACAATGCTCATCATATCTTTTCATGGTATCATCATAAATCCCCATTCAAAGACTGTACCGCTGAGTAAGAGTAGAGACCCACAAATCTAGAAATAAAGCTTATTTACACATTAATTTGCCCAACCCTTCTATTGCCTCTTGTACTTCGATCATCACACAATCATGACTTCTTTTTTTTGGAGAAAGCACAGTCATGCTTTATTTTGTAATGTCTTCTGAAGCATCTGCTTTCATCTCTTTTCCTTGAGCCAAGGGTCTATCGTAAACAGCCTCTTTACATCCCAATGTAAGTATGCACACATTATATCCTCCCCAAACCCTACTTGTGGACTGGTTATGTTGTTTGTAGCTTGCATAACCCCTAAATAAGATTTGTTAAGTCCAGTCCAATGATTCCAATCGACACCTCAACAGAAACCAAGACAACAACAGAATTTACAAATTGCCTACCCATCCACTTACCCCGCCCCTTTTGTTATTCATCTATGTCTTTTGCCACCACCGAATGTCTCAAGCTTCAAGACAGCAACAAGTTTCTGGACATGTGTTCTTATAATCCGTAACCCATACAACACAAGGGTGAAGGGTGTGATTAAGTGGGATGAAACCATGTGAGGACAGAGTTCAAATCCCAGAAAAGACAAAAAATCTACTCGATTTCTTTCAATGCGACTAAAATCTTGTGGGAAAAGTCATCCAATAATCAATATCTCTGTTAGTAACAAGTGCAGACGCAGCATAATAGTATATAATTGCCTAAATAAATCTGCCGCCGACCAACTCTCCACACTAGACAAATGTAAAAACAACCAAATCTCAGAAACTGAACAAAACTAAACAAATCCAAGGCAAGTTAAAACCTTTGAAGCAAACAAAAAAGCATTAATTACATCAGCAGCAGCAAAAAAAAGACAAAAACAGATAGTAATACATACAGCACAGAGCTTCTTAGAAGCCTTAATAGCAGCCTTCAAGTTCTCCAAAGTCTCCTGGTGATACTCTGAATCACCCCATGAAAAATCAAATCTTGCCACTACAAACAAACATATCAACAATCAATACATATCCAAGTATAAATCCAATAACCCAAAACAAACAAAACGTAACAAATTTCAAGATTACCAGACATTCCAGCTTTAAGACAAGCAGAAATAGTCTCAACAGATCGAGATTTAGGACCCAAAGTTCCAACAATCTTAGTCATAGAGGGGAAAAAATTCTGCAAGATTAAAAAACAAACAAACCCCATCAAACATAAACAACAAACAGACATGCAAGCATAGATCTAACAGTATAAAACATCAAAAAGATTCGATTTTTATGATACTTACAGCTTTGGATGGCTCTAAAATTGAGGCCATCCTGATGGGCTCTTCAAGAAGTAAGTGATTGGAATGCATGTTTGGTGAGTTAATCAGAGACCCCTTGAAGAAAAATGAAGAACTTGAGAGAAAGAGAAGTGGAAAAGGGGAAGAGAATGTGCTTGCTTGGGTCTTTTCGGTGTGGGGAGTTTGATTCTTTCTTTTTGTAGACAAAACCAAAAACTGGGGGCTGCGCTGGTATACTCTTTTGTTTAGCTTTAGTGTATTTGGTTTTCTTTTCTCTCAAGAAAGAAATTTCTTCAAAGCTAAAAGAAAGAAATTTCTTCAAAGTTGCAACTAAAGGCAGTGGTCGAGCCATGATTTTAATTGAGAAAATTTTAAATTTAAAGAATTAAATATATGAATTAATCAAAAAAAGCTCAATATTTATTATATATACATAAAAATTTATTTTAATTTTATATAAATAATAAAAAATTTTATTAAAGAGGTTCAGATCGCCTCAATAAATACTGGCTCCGCCTCACAAGTGAGGACATTTTTATTTGTTTTTTTCTTCCTTTTTTTAACGGGTTTTCTTTAGTTACTCACTCTGTTTGATCATTTTTACTTATTACTATTTCACTTTTTTGAGATCAACTTAACTAAACTTTAAAGCTGATGAAGTAGCTAAATATATATTTAAAATTCAAGTGATTGAAAATTATATGAAAAATATTATAAGTAGCAATCCTTCTGATATTGGTATGATAAAAAAATATATCTTAAAATATTGATCAAAGTTTATTTAGTTTGATCTCGATAAGTGAAATAATGATAAAGCAAAAGTAATAAATAAATAAAATTTTCTTCATCCAATGATAGTTGTTCATTATTAATTGGAACAGAAAGTAAGAAAAAGTAAATGATATGATAATTTTACCACATCACGCATATTAAATATAACAAGGATTAAAAAAACATAAAATAATAAACTATTTGTTGATTTTATAAACTAAATAAATAGTATTATATATCTCAAAATAGCACGATGGACAAATAAAGATGAACAATAGGAGTATATCTTTATTCTAACCTTTAGGATAGTAATTATCCCTTTGTCTAACTTTACTTGTCTCCTGTTGATTTGGTACATGAATTAAGAAGTAGTAAATAATAAAATAATTTTATGAAATTATCATTTGAATATAATAATTACAGTGTCTGGAGAAATGTGATAGAGAAATGACTATGATTAATGATAAGGATAAATTATGAA
>JAOTQR010000002.1:19505628-19520230 GCA_025774065.1 Solanum ossicruentum | reverse complement strand
GATACATGAATTAAGAAGTAGTAAATAATAAGATAATTTTATGAAATTATCATTTGAATATAATAATTACAGTGTCTTAAGAAATGTGATAGAGAAATGACTATGATTAATGATAAGGATAAATTATGAACTAAGTGTAAAATTACTCTTGATTTTAGAAAGCGAACAAGTGTTGTTGAACATTTTAAAATAATATAGTGGACAAATAAAAATAGATGGAAAGAGAGTATAAGGTTATAACTATAGTTATCTCGGTCTCAATCAATGTGACATAGTACTTTAAAGAATAAATAAAGTCTTTTAAAGTTTGTCTCAATTAATGTGATGTAGTACTTTAATAAATAAATAAATTCTTTTAAACACGTAAGTTTTTTTAGAAACAATATAAAATAAATATGTCACGTGAATTGAAATACAAAAATAAAGAAATAAAAAAAGATAAGATAGTGAAAACGTAGTGGAAAATGAAAAAATTACATTGAATAATCACCTCAATAAAAATTTTTATAGTGATGATGTATTTATAGTTACCTCATTTTTATTAAACAAATGAAATTACACCATCAAAACAAAAAATAAGTAAAAGTTAAGAAATAAAGAAACTTTAATGACCATTTGATAATTAGTACTCCAAAGAATAATAATCAGTATCATGACACCTTTGAAATAAATATTATTTTAACTTAAAGATAATTAATAAAATTCCAATTATGAACTTAAATTTTGAATAAGGTACTTTATTTCATTACACACATTAATTAGATTGAAAAATCAGACTATCGACTTATATGAATGTAATATAAATTTATAATATTTTTCACATTTTTTGAATGAACAATAAAAGATAAATATGAATTAAAAATTATTGTTTAAATAAAATATTTATATACGATCAAATTGTGAAACTTCCCATTTTTGGATAGTGTAAATTCAAAATTTTAACTAAAAATATTCAAAAAAAGAATATTGTTTGGAATTTGAACATTGAATCTCGAAATAAATACTAAACTTTCTCAATTAATAAATAATTTTTAGTTTTATATTTAATTATTCAATATAATTTTATTATCGAGAAGATTTAAATAAAACCCTTTCGAATTTGATGTTTACCTCTTTCTAGTCATCATGGTTAATGCCACATTGTCTCTAATCAATTTATATTAAAAATTTGGTGACCAGTAAACGTATTTAAAAATGAGTAATTTTATTTTTTAAAATTTCTTTAAACATCTACTTTTAAAAGTATTTATCATTCATAATTAAATAATGAGTTTCTTTTTTAAAGCTAAGATGGGAGTTAAACTTAATACTCCATCTATCTCAATTGGGTATATATTTTTTTAGTTTGTCCTTAAAAATTATTATTTCTCTATAATTAAAAATTATTTAACTTTAATTTTTTTAACTCCTAATAAAATAATTTATAATGATATATATACTACTTAAAATTCTATGCGAGACACAAATATTAAAATCTTCTCTTCTTAATTTATACTCTCTTCGTTCCAAATTAATTTTCAATATATTGAAAATTTTTTAATTATTCAAAGTTAAAGGTGAATATTTGAAACTTTTTTCATATTTATCCTTTCACTTATTAAAATTTTATATTTTCTAGAAATAGATTACATAACATATTTATGATTTTACAAAGACTAATAGTAAAAAATATGGTATAAATTTGACTTTTGTATATTTTTTTAATATATGTACATTATCTAACAAATTTAAATTAAAATGAAAAAGAAAATATATCTAACAAAATGACATCACATTTATAAAAAATAAAATAAAATTTAAACGAAAAACGGCCTTAGTCATCAGAGTATTTTTTTTTGTCTGGGGGTGGGGAGTAGGGGGTGGGGGAGTCAATAGAATTTTTTATGAAAGTTATTCTAATATGAAAAAAAAAAAAAAAAGCACATAAAACACGACTTATTTTAAAAGTGTTACTTGGGAAAGAAATCAACGGAGACAAAACAAAAAAAGGAGGGCGTAAAGCATGGGACCTGTAGTACGAGTACTAGAATTATTATTATTATACTCTCGGAGAGAGATAAGCAGTTCAAGTACGCCATTAGGTTGGTATATTTGTTTGAACAATTTGAAGTTATATTCATAATTTATATGATTTATTTTTAATGTTAAAAAGATACTACTAATCGTGATAATTAAAACTGCTCAATCAGGCAACATGGCTGCTTGATTAACTTGAGAGTTTGTGTAATTTTTTATGGTTACATGATTCTTCCATCGTAATTTGTTTATCTTATTTTTGGTGTTAAAAAATGTTACTAATCGTGATAATTAAATTTGATCAAGCAGCAGCCTGTCGATATGCCTGTTTGAGTAGTTTGAGGATATATTTGTCTTAATTTTAGTGTTGAAAAATGTTACTAATCATGATTATTAATGATTTAAAATATTTCTAAAAAACATGTTATATCACAATATTAATAATTTAAAATATTTTTAAAATTCTATCTACATCATATAAATTAAAATAAAAATAATAGATATTTGACCCGCGGTAACACGTGGCGCAGATGTCTAGTGTTCTAGAAAAAAACGTGTTCATCTAGAGTCCCAAAAAATTAAAAATAAAAATGAAACTAAAAATAAAAATTAAAAAAACAACATGATGTTTTTGAAGCAATAGGTCAGAGTTTTTTGGCTGCCTGAGGGGAAAAAAAAACACGTAAAAAGAATAAATAAATTCTTCCTTGGCTGGCGCCTGGCTTTGGCTAACTAGACAAACAAAATAATAGTACTTGATCGTGACGGAATAAATGAAATTTCTTTATTTTTAACAAGAATCTTGAGTTTGAAATTTATATATGTTGAGCGTTTTTAAAATAAATAAATTTATATATAAAAGAAAATTTTGAGCTTTTTAAAAAGAAAATAAATTTGTGTGATACGAATTTAAATTAATCAAATTTTTAATATAAATATAAATACTCTCTTTATTCACTTTTACTTATCACTATTTTATTTTTTGAGATTAATTTTACTAAACTTTAAAGATAGATTGAAGTAGCTAAATTTAATATTTGAAATCTAAAATTTAGATGATTGAAAATTATAAAAAAAATGTTATAAGTTGCAATCCTTCTAATATTAATATGATAATACACCTTAAAATGCTAGTCGAAGTTCATATAGTTTGATCTTGATAAGTGAAATAGTGACAAGTAAAAGTAAACAGAGGGAATACTTGATAACACTCTCTTTTTATAACAAGGAAAATTCGTAATTGCTTCCCTTTGAGTGCCCAATAAAATCCTTACTTCTATACAATAATTTATAAATTATCGCACTAAATAAATTCAATATGATGAGCTCAACTCAAAAATATTTTTTTATTTTTATTAATAAAAAATTTTAAATTTGAAACCTCACACATGAAAATCTGCTTGTACACTCTTTTTTTGGGGAACATGTAAAATGTTGTCAAAACCTATGGGCAGAATTACATTTGTTTGACTTTCCTCTTCTTTTTGGGTGATTGGCACAAAATAAAATCTTTTAAAAAGTTTTTTCTAATACTCTCTTTATCCAATTTTACTTGGCTGATATTAGAATTTTAAAGTAGCAAACGATAGAGTAATTTTACCAAATACTCTTTGAATATAATTATTTTGTCTTAAAAAATATAATAAAAAATAATTATAATTAATGATAAGAATAAATTAGAAATTTAATATAAAATTATTTTTTAATTTTATAAAGTGAATTTTAAATTTTTTATCGAATTTATGAAATTTAAATCTTTAAATTCGCATAGATATAACGATTACAAATCAAAAGATAGTTAAATGATATACGTATATCTAAGTTTGTCATACTTATTTACTAGAAAAAAAAAATATTATAGTGGGGACTGTCGTATCTTTTTGGATTTTGGCCATTTAATATTATATTATACCATTTTATATAGAGGGTGGCGACCATTAAGGGGCAACAAAGGACAGGTACATGAAAATAACCCTTTTAGTGAGGCATGCAACAATTTTTATTTTAAGCATTAGAACATTTGCTTGTACTAAATATAAATTGTTTATTTGTTAGAATTTGGAGTAAACAAGATACTTAGCTAATTTAATTAGGGAAAAATAATATAATTAAGCAAATATATGATATATATTTACATTATATAACTATAATTTGAAAATATTACAATTTATAGCTATAGTTAGGATTTTGTTGCTATAGTTAGAATTTTATTGTTATTTTCTCTCGCCTCTCTTCCTTTCTCTCGCCTCTCTCCTCTCTCTCTCTGCAATTTCTTGAAGATATACAATTACAAATGTATATTAACTGCATATATACAATTATTTTGACAGATATACATAGTCAATTCAACATATATACATATACAATTTGCCTCCCTTCACTCTCGCTCACCTCTCTCCTTCCTCTCTCGATTGCACATATACAATTATTTGACGAATATACACATATAATTTAACAAATATACATATATAGCTCGCCTCTCTCCTCCCTCTCTCGATTTCTCTTGCCTCTCTCCTCCCCTTTAGATCACATAGTTGAGATTATATTGTGTAATTATGAAAAATATAGCTATTTAATCATATTAAATTATAAGCCCAGGCTATTTATGAAAGTTTGTTCTTAATTAATCAATCCTTTAGGTGACTCATGTGTATTTTTGGCATTATAGTGCTCGGAAAAGAAGAAAAGGGGAAAGTTGAATTTTTCTTTAAGGCAGCTCTTAAAAGTGTTTTTGAGTTAAAGATATATCAGATATGAAATAGTATAGCATGAATAAGATTTCTCTGTCCTTGTTTAAGGTCAAGGTATTGGGTGATTGACGAATTGTGGTGGATAACATTTTCACTTTAAATAGCATATATAATACAAATCTCAATTAGTCGAGCCATAAATGAAGTAACAAAGAAATAATATATAAATTGACTTTAAATTTTAACTTTGACCTTAGTGCATAAATAGACACTTTAACTATGCAACATTTTTTAACTTCAACAAGTAGGCACAAGTAAGCACTTGCACGGTTTGAAAGTTAAAGTGCCTACTTGTGCACTATAAAAGTTAAAAGGTCAAAATTAAAATTTGAAGCCAAATTTAAACTCCAATTTATATATTATGCCAATAACAAATGATTAAACTAAAAAATGAGGAGAAAGGAGACTTAAGGGGCTTAACATTTCCACAAGCACAATAAGAAGTAATGACATGCAAGGAAACAATAGCTCCAGGGGAAGGTAGTAAGTACCCTGTGAAATTAGTAGTGATGCACGTAAGTTGGCCCCAATACTACTACAACAATAACATGCCCAGTGAAAGCTCAAATACTACGATTTTATACAAAAAAAAAAAAATACAATTCTAGTTAATTTTATCTACATTTTGTATGTTGAACAGAGTATGATCTACTTCTCAACATTAGCCTAGCCATAGCGCGCCATAAATGTAAGAAATGTTGATGGACAAATTCTGGACGTGTTGTCACCTAGGTCGCCTCTAGGTGAAGATTATGACTGCATTTACCTGTTACCACAACTACAGTCGCCATTCCAGGCAGTGATTCCCACAATAGAGCTCTGAGGATCCCATAGAAGCTGAAATCATCACGAAGCTCAGAAAGATGCTTCACGCAGCTAGGTAATAAACCAATATACAGTAGTGGAGAAGCCACGTACGATGTAAATAACTTTAATCAGCAAATTACCCCAGAGAAGGAAGAGATTTCAAAGTATTGGTCATAGTAGCCATGACGTTTGCGTTCAATCCACAAAAGTGCAAATGCACGCACACTATTCAGATTATCATGTTCTTCATTTCAAGCTTTGACTGGGAAGAATTTCTGCTGCTCCTCTTACATGCCTTAACAGTCAGGATTGCAGCAATAGCATCCCCTATAGCCAATCAAGCATCATTGTCACTAAGACTGAATCAAAGATAATTTGAAGTCGTCAGTAAGATCCTTCTTCTACACTAAATTATGGCATTTAATAGTGTGATAATATGATATCAAGGACATAATTAGAAATTGCAGATGACCCCTAAATCAGGATTAATTCATTTTTTCGGAAGATCTTTGTGTCGCTTGTCAGAAATAAAGTTTGACTTCTAAGCCAAACAAAATTGGTCCCAATTGAATTTATGCCCCCAAAAAATCTTAATCAGATGGTGTAATAAAGGTGTTATCTAACACTACCCAAATAATAGCAATCATATAATTAATGCATCTGCAATACATGATACCTTTCATACACTTCCGTTTGAGGCTCCCCTGAAAAATACTTATCCTCTTAGACAGCTCTTTACTCATAAAGCATCTTGGGAGGCAAATTTCACTAAGGACAATCTGAGAAAGCAAAAAAGTAGATATTTAACTCTCACAAACTATCAAAAGAAGCTGAGGAAATCCAGATCGCCCAAGATATTAGCAAAGTAAGGGTGTAGGTGGGATACAAAAGAAATGCATTACGGTAGCTCCTGCAGAAACTGCAGGCAAGCAAGCTTACAGCTAAGGAATTAACAGAGGACAGTCAGATATCTCATGAGGTAGCATGACAGATCTAGCATGCAATGAGCCGAGGACATTTATCATGAATTTAATGAATTCTGTTTTTGATGAAGACCACATCAATAAAAATAAACAGGGGAGAACCTGATCTATACTGGGGACAACCAGATATTAATGAGGTATTGCAAGACTGAATCTAGCATGCAATGATCTGTGGACTTTCTCACCACATTAATGAAAATTAATAGATAAGAACCTGATATACACTGGAAGGTGGGAACAGTTATGTTCTTCACATTTTTCTTCCCTGTTCAAGAACTCGTGATATTGATGCAAGAACTCATGAAGGCCTTTTTAAACATGACAGTGTCCGATCATAGATAGGTATGAGCTGAATAAAGGGGTTCACAGCATCAAACCTTGGTTTGCCAGTGCAATCCGAAAAATGTGGAAGTCTAGAAGGCTCCAAACATTTTCAGTGATCCCACAAGACAGAGCATGATAAGCTTGCTTAGCAGCTTCCTGACGTTCTTCCAAAAGTTTTGCATCACTAAGAAGGTTGGTGAGGGCTTCGACAAGAATGTGCCCAGAAAGCTGCCAGAGCGAAGGACTAAAAGGATCTCAAAGAGGGAGATAAAAATTATCATATACAAAGTAAACCACAGTAAACACTTAAATATGCTGATGCCTCGATGATAACAGTACTATCAGCCCTCCAGACTCGTAAGTGCATATGCTTCTACAGCTAAATTACAATGTGAAATGTTAATCTCCTCCTGCTGCAGGTTCATTACTACCAATTTATATCAACACTGTAGTTGGTTTATCTTTCTAGTAAGATTGTACTGTTGAAAATTAGAAGGTACAGTACCAATTAACATATCTGAGTTCATATGGATACTTACATTATTACAGTAATATGCTATTTAAAACATTCAGAATTTCTGCAGAAGATAACAGCCTTATTCATGAAACTTTTGTCGGTCAAAGGATATTGACCTTTTCTTTATGAAGTAAGAAATTTCATTAAAGGCAGCTAGAAAATGCAAATTCCTATAAAAGATAGTTAGCTCCAGACATTAGATGCGCACTCTAGGAGAAAGACAGGGAGCTAATGCATCCAAAATTTGCAGTCCAAGACTACTGACTTGAAGGCTGTTAATTATAAGAGTCATGACTAGTTTTATCTTATTTCATTTTCAACCATTCAGTAAGAACTATTGAACAATATACTTTCATTCTCAAAATGTCAAGTGTTCTATTGCTGTTCCACCTTACTTTTTTGGTGATGTACTATGCTGAATCTTCCTCTTTCTCCAAAATATTTTAGTCATCTGCCTTTCCCAATTTAAGGTTTGTGTAGGCAACATTCAAGAAATCCTCTCATAACTGACATTGAAATTTGAAAACATAAACAAACGAGTCTGCTGTACATGTTGAACTAGCCCTTCCTAAAATATTCATGCAATCCTTCCCTTCCAATAAAAAGCATCAATAGCACAATGCACGCCAGCCAGGTTTGCATAGATCAAAGCAAGTGACCAGACCTGTAATACTGACAAAGGATTCAAGCATTGCATCTGTGTCGCCATATGAGAGAAATGACCAATATAAGGACCTGATAATTGAACCAAATAGAAAATATAAATATACGTTATGCACGTGATGACAATTAAACATGAAATTTTACTACAAATTAACCAGGCACTGCAAAGAAACAAAGAAAAGAAGCCTTGATCCAAGAATAGACTGGATCCAAGTTCTATCTAAAAGATGGGAACGGAAATGACCAGTCAAAATAGCACAGCCTGCTGCAGCGGCTTCTGAAATATTATGACCAGCTGAACCTGGTAGAAATGAACCTCCAATCACAGCTATTGGTGTTAGTCTGTAAAACTTTCGTAATTCACCTACAGAGCAAAACAATAAGAAACATCAACAACTTAGTTAGCACAGCTCTCCAACAGCAAGCAAAAGGTAAGTATATTATCTGTTCAAATTACTTTACCTAATCTTCTAGCTTCTATAGGCAGATATCTGAATTTACATATAAGGAAATTGTTATATGGATTAGATTATGGATTTATGGTTTAACAAATAAGTTTTTAGTCCTTGTGAAGGCATAGCTTCTTTTGGGTTTAGATTTTCAACCTGCTCTCATGTGCAAGCTGGATCTTTTCTATAGGCAGAACACAAGGAAACTTGGCAAGACAACTGAAACTTCTAGCTAAATGTACCTTGTTGAAGTATGTGGATCCATGTAACGTAAATGTTCAAACGCGAAAAGAGAGATGAGATCATTAATTGGTATGCACCGCACCCTACTCATTCTAGGCATCTTGACCCACAACTAGAACAAAGCATATCAACAACAATCTCTAAACTCTTTCTGATTTTCTCTTTAGTTATTCTTAGTTTGTTAGAATTCAAAAAAAAAGTGTGATGGAGATCATGCAACTATCTCACTTATGATAAAATAATTACCCACTAACTTTTTGAAAGGGAAAACGGATCTAAACTGAAAATCTGAGTCAGCTAGCTTGAGGAATTATCATCAGGCCAAAGAGGTTAACCTAATGTGTCAACCACATATATGTTTGTCCCTGGCATGAGCTTATCATGACGTGACCGTAATGCTACCTTTACTCCATCTTTCTCCAATTCCTGCATAGGTTGAGGAAGACAACATAAATCCAGTCTTGATAGGAGAATAAATGTACAAGTTCCACATTATGAGAAGGCCTCTTTTGATATCAATCCATAGGACATGAATGAAAGTGGTGAAATGGAAGGCTCATTATGAATGTAAAACATGATGTCACTGGTAGCATTAAATGTATATGTAAGGTACTTGGGCTTGACGGAAGTTTAGAAGACTTACTCTTTTGGGTTCTTTGGAAACATTTTTGAGTTTAAATGTGCGGATTGTACGGCCATCATGCCGGTGACACAGCATTCAGTTGGCTGCAAATTGCCTGATCTTGATGGAATTTCGTTAACTATCTATATGACCAATAATTATGCCTTCCGTTCTCAATTCCAATGAAACCACAGAAGAGTTCCAATTTTTCTTTTTTAGATGACAAGGGGAACCCGCAGCTGCTACCTTTTGGGTGTGCACAAGGTAAATCCCCCTCCTATGCAATAGCTCGCAAACCACACAAGAGAGGTAACTCGCTCTAGGCAAGCCCGGTGCAACGAGCTCCACGCAGAGGGCAAACCCCTTACTTTCGTTGGCAAGGGATTTCAAACTTGAGACTTCCAACATGGAAGTCACAAGCCCAAAATATTGGGCCACCCCGAAGGGTGAGTTTCAATTTAATTATTTCCTAAAGATGGAAAAGCTACAGCCATCTGACAAGCCTTTCCTTAGCCATCCATCTCAAAGATTATAACATCAGCTTTCCTAGCCTAATTTGAACCTCTTGGGTGATGGACTTCCCTATTAGCAAATTGAGATCACGATCCCTCTAAATCTTTCAATGTAAGGTCAAAATGCATGCTTTTCCAAATTTGACTAACGAAATATGTCTGTCTTCAAGTAATTTTTTTTAATGACAAGGGAACCCGCAGTGCTACCCTTTAGGTGCGCACAGGGTAAAACCCTTGTCCTATGCAATAACTCGCAAACCACACAGGAGAGGTAACCCGCATTAAGCAAGCCCGGTGTGACGAGTTCGATCCAGAAGGCAAACCCCTTGCTGTCGCTAGCAGGGGGTTTCAAACTCGAGACCTCCAATATGAAAGTTCCAAGCCTAGACTACTGGTTCACCCCGAAGGGTCTGTTTCAAGTATTTTTACGTTCACTTGACAAATTTCTTGCTCTTGAACTATAATGCAATATCAGGAACCCAGACAACTCTTTCCTCTACGTCCCACTGGGTAGAAATGATAATAAGGATGAATACGAGCTTAAAGAACAGATCAAGATCATTCAAGAGTTCACTAGGCGGTGTGAGAAAGCACTAGTTAAATAAATTAGTGATACAGTCAAGTTAACTATCAAAAGAGAGAAGTTACGGCAATTTGAGAAGGACAGAGATGGATTACGAATAAAGTAAATAAATTCTAATACACATGAATCATACCAAAGCAATTTGTTCTCCTTGCTGAGGATGCCTAGGCACAATGATGGTAACAATATCCGGGTGTATTTGCTTTAGTGCACTGTGTACTCCTAACATAACTGCACATCAATGTTGTTACAAATTCAATCAGCAACACATAGCAAATTTAGTCATATTCAAAGTCATCAGACCATGAGATACACTCCATTCACTGCTTTGCTGCTCTGTCCTAAGAGCAGAAGGGTTACTCACGTCAAACGGGAGAACCCTCTTCCATTTCTCTTTCCACTTAGACATTAGACAATCACCGATTACCATAAAACACAATCAATACATGCATCTTTTTAGGAAAAGAAATAGAGAAGTAGAACAAAGTTCCGCTTTCAAATAAGTTGGAGGTGGAAAAACATGTGTATGTTAAATTGAAAAGAAACAATGGCCTTAAACTTTGTTAACTGAAGTGGGAATTCAACTTCAAGCTGAACCACTAATTTTTTTTTACTTGAACTGTGATTGTGTGACAAAGAGACTTCAGAAGTTTTCTCTTCACACAGTCCTAGATTCATTCAACCAAATAGAAGTCATAAATAGTGAGTTTCAGTGTCCAGTACCCTCTTAACCTCTCTTGAACAACTCCGTGAAGATTGTCAGGGAGTTAAAAAGAAATGCACCATGAAAAAAGGGAAAAAAGGGTAGTTGCTCAAACAACTACCATGGTAATGTACCGGGAAAAAAGGGGCATTTATGACCCTCTAATCTAACACCCTTGCTCAAGTTAGAGAACTTTTCATTCCTTCATCTTCATGCGAATTCTTTAGTACACGGAAAGACATTATATAGAAAAAGAAAATTACCTTTTTCTTCACCCTTATGAATAGAAGATGCCATCCAAACCTTTCTGTTCATAAGCTGTACCTGCAACTCTTTCAGCGGTCTTTGATCCCCTTCATTTGTGTCAATGTTCCCTACAGCTAAAGGGAAAAGAATCAGGAAGTGAGAACAAGCATACAATCAACGTCTTCTCTCTGGTAAGCAGTGGTAAACATAACAAATATTCCTGAACTTGAAGATAAAGAAGTCATCTGTGTATTTCTAAGGCACTAACAAGAAACAACTAATCAAAGTAGACTAAAGGAATATACAAATGAATTTAATATGAGCGCTAGTAGTTCTATCGTATCATGCAAGCTAATAAGTCTTTGTTTTTGGCCATACCATACTTTAGGTCACCGCAAAAATTTATGATGAAGGGTGGACACTGCAGCAGTTGAAAGCGAATTGCCTGGGTAGTGCTCTTCATAGAAATAAAATCAGAAGTTTAAAGGTAAAATATGTCTTTAAAATCCATACACTTCAATATAAATATATGAGATACTTACCAGTGGAAGAATCAAAAAGAATTTAGAGAGCATTAATGATGCCAGAGAATTAACTAATGGCTGAGACCAACTGTCATAAGATTTTGCAGATATTCGAGCATTAAGCAACGCAAGTGCAATCTGAGTAGCATAATGGATGAGTGTTAGCAGAGAAACAAACATAACACTACCATACAAGTGAATACAACGAGAATTAAAAAACACAAGAACACGATAGATGCTAAACCACAAAATAGGATGTCTGGACAATAACAGTGGTTAAACGAAATACTGTTCTCATGAAAAAATTAAGCAAAAATTGCATTAAGTCCTTAGAAGAAAATATAAGACTTTAGTCAAGATACTAAAAGTTGCAATAACAGGCATCTCTCAGCTCAGAAGCTTTCAGAAAAGATGTTTACCTACCCTATTTTTTGCAGCGCCTATAATCAGGTTTGGCCAGAGTTCACTTTCCATTAACATGATTGCACTTGGCTTCCAATAATGCAGGAAAGCATCAATGGCACCAGGAGTGTCAACTGGACAAAACTGGTAAACTTGTAAACATGTTAGAGGCGTTTTTTTCTATCTTCTAGCTTTGGTAAGAAAGGCACGTATAAACATAAATAGTAAGTAGTAATTTTGCATTTTTTTAAAAAAAATAAGGGAAAATAAATCAGTTTTATACAAGGAAATAGACAGGTCAGAAGGAGAAATATTCATAAGGAACATTTGAGCACAAAAAGAAATGCCCAACATCATAAGAATTCTGAAAAATAAAAGGGTGAGATTCACGCAGTGTGGTCAGAAGAAAGGGAGGGAGGAAACAAGCTAGCAGCATGGAAGAAGAGCTAAGGTGTTATCTCCAGTTTTTAGATTTCACTTGAAAGCAAGTTGGTGTCTTGTCAGATAACTAAATTAGGGACGTCTATCAAGCAAATTGTAAGTTGTGCATTAGTCTTAAGGAAATGGAACGAGTACCTGATAAATGACATTATTTGGAAGCAGGTGCTTTATTACTTCACTGTAAGAAAAAACAACTAGGTATTAAATAGGAGCTTTTCAGCAGGGCATGAAGAGAAGTGAAATAAAGCCCATGTGAATCTGGCAGAAGTTGTTAAATGACCAAATCAGAATATCCACATCAGTAAACAAGTAAATAGCATACTGGAAAGCACAATATTTTGTTTTTGCATTAACTGATATAAGACATATCTTTTGTTACTCATCACAAAGTAGTTGATTCTGTCCACATTGTTTTGATCCAATCTGTTAGATATGTCTTCTATTTCTATTGAACACTAAAACGAATCTTGAACACAACTTGCATTCCGATACTATTAACAATGTAAATGCACTCTCAAACAGGTCTTTCTTCTCTTGTGTCAACAATTAATACATTAAACTAGATTTTCACATCAAGGATATCTTGTGTCATAATTGTTCCCCCATAATCACAGAACCACCTCCTTTTAATATATTTCCCATGATACCTTACATTTTATGCAACAGAAAGCTAAACTATAATAGCAAAATAATAATTTTTCTGGCCATTATCACATCACAAAATTTGTATCACCAAAAACTTAACAAAATAACGAAGGATGAAAATAAAAGTATTTATAGACTTTGAATTAAAATAGAGAGTTACAATGCTGATGTCGTGGTTGTGGTCATCAAGACAGTTACATCAGGCCTTCTCTCAATGCAGCATTTGATCAAGGGGATCGTACACATTCCTTCACCTAATTCCGCAATATAACAAACAAATTGAATAACCAATAACAATTCCAAATTAGGATGAAAAGGAAAGAAATTGTAACAAACAATATTTTCTTTATCTCAATTTATGTGGCACATTTTCTTTTTCAGTCCATCCCAACGAAATATCACTTTTCTACAATTAGACACTAATAATTTAAATTTAAAATTCATCTTCTACCCTTAACAAAATGAATTATTATCACACAAATGGCTAAGTTTGTTAGATCACCAATTTCAAAAATCTTTCTTAAATTTAGTGCAAGATTTGAAGGTGTCACATGTAGAGACGAATAGATCAACAACTTGAACAAAAATTGCAAGATTTACAATTGTATAAATTACGAGTACCTACACAATAGCAAAAATTATGTGTGTGTTTTGGGAAGGGGTTACATCTACACATACGATACAATAGCAATAAAGATAATAATAAGTCTGTATCTACTACACTCACTAATTCTGATATGCATACATTATGAGTCTCTCTCTGCTTATGCATATTGTTTCATAACAACAACAACAACAACAACAACATACGCAGACCTTACCACTACCTCGTAGAAGTAGAGAGGTTGTTTCCTGGGAACCCTCGTCTCAAAAACCCATAAGCAGAATAAACTAGATATGACAAAAAGTAAAAGAAGGGAACAGCAAAAAAACGACTAATAACCAAAAGCACATGACAATACGTAAATATGATACAATTAACACATAAACAACAAATAATGACAACAAACACTATTACTCTTCTACCCTACTATACCCCATCACTAGATAACCACCTAATCCTACCAACCAATCAGCCTACTACTCTAATTTGCAACCTCCACTTCTTTCTATCTAGGGTCATGTCCTCAGTGAGATCAAGTTCCGCCATATCATGTCTAATCACCTCCCCC
>JAOTQR010000002.1:19463882-19487230 GCA_025774065.1 Solanum ossicruentum | reverse complement strand
AAATATTTATTTAATTTTATCCACCTAATTTAAAGAAATTTATTTTATCATAATTTCAAGTATTTACTTAACTCAAAATAACTAATCGGGGTGATACATTGAAATCACAGTTAAAGCTATGAGAAAATTATTATGAAATCATAGTTGAAGTTACTGAAAAATTATTTATCAAGATCAATATTATAAAATCATAATTAAAGTAAGCAATTTTCTTAAAAAATTAGTTCAAAAATTCATGAAATATTTTTGTGAACCCCATATAATATATAAAAAAAAAGTAAATAGCTCAAACAAATATATCGATATAGAGGTGTAAATCAAAGTAAAATTAATCTTGAGGAAGTCCTAAAAGAAGGGTTTATTACTCGATTCAAGGAGGGACCATAAATTCATTGTGTTTTGACCTTTTTGGACAATTTTGGACATTTATGAACGTGACGTAACTACAAAGCAAAATTGCTTGCATGTTTCTGTTGAATCATATTTGGTGTTATTATAATACTTTTGAGTTCTCTTAGATGGAAAATAATAAGAGCAAAGTCTTTGAAGGAGTATCAGGGCGGCTCAGATAATTTTGGGACCAAAAATTTTTCATATAATCACTTAAAAATATTTTAAATTTTAATTATGCTTTATAATTATAGTTTAAGTAATTATATTTTATAATTATAATTATAATAATATTTGTAAAATTTACGTAATATTTGTAAAAGTTGGTATAGTTCACTACATCATTCACAGTTTTTGTAAAGTAATGTATATTTTGCTATACAATTCATACACTGTTTTATATGGTTCGCTATAAAATTCATAGTATTTGTATATTTAGTTATATAATTTGATTCGCGCACAGCATTTATATAAATCGCCTAAATTATACAAAATTCAAACTGTCATTACAACTAGATATTTACCGCGAACTGCAATCAATTCAAACTATAGTTATTAGCTAATTAATTAGTATATGTTAGCTATCCACATAAATTTTTTCCTTTTAAAATAAATTTAAATATTATTTTCTAGCTCAGCTGTAATATAATTAGTTAGGAGTTATTTGTTTTCTAATATTTTTTGGAGTTTTAAATAATTAAAATTTATGGTTCCAATTTACATGTTTAAATTCTATTATCGTCTTATTTCTTACCGACATTCTTTTACATTAATTATTCTTAAAAAAAGAATGTCAATATTTTTTTGTCAAATATTTTCATACCAATTTCCCCAACTCTTCCCCCTTTTCACAAACTTGTTTTGTTAAATATTTTTCTTTGAGCCAATAATATATTTAACATAATATTATTCTACAAAGAAATGAGGTTTACATATATCTCATCCTATGCGAAAATTAGGTGTTCCTCTTCTCTCAAAAAAGACGTTGTGCGGACAAGTTGATCAAAGTCAGAGCAGGGAGGAAATGTTTCTTATGGGTTATGAATTATATAACGATGACTTCAAATATTAATAATTGAGTTCTAAATTAATAATTATATATATTTAATAAAGTTTTTAATACAAATATATTATTTGAATAAAAGTTACTAGATTTGAACGAATACGAACTCGAACTCGAACTTCTAACTCCGCCCTGACCCCACCCTTCTTATATCTCAATTGCGGCCCGGGGTATGTTTTGTTTGTAACTCCATATTATAAATCTCAAAATTATTATTCGCTAGATAAAAGATGCTTCATTGTAATCAAGAGTCAAGTGCCACAAATATGCATAAGCTATCTCTATATTTTTGGAGTTTCAACTTAAACAACTGAGAGTGTAGGTTTTATAGTTAAACAATTACTCAATAGTACTAGAAATACACCTCGCTGGTGTGTGTAATATACTCTCAATAGTTCAAACATGAAATTTTTTCTTAAAAAAAAAAAGTAGGATAAAGGTCAGTGTGTTTTACACTTTACTTTGGTCAATATGTTTTTTTGGACCTTAGATATGGGCTCACATACTTACAAATGGGCCTTGGTCCCTGGGCTTAACTGACTGAAGCCCAAAAAGCTCAACCAACTATGTATGGACTTACATCCTTACAAGTATCTGGGCCTTGGGCCCTTCGCTTAAATTACTAAAGCCCAAACAGCTCAACCAACTATGCTTCACTTCAAATTACTCTTTTCGTTCACTTTTAGTTGTCAAAAATTTTCTAATTTGATTTTTATTTTTACTTGTTATTTTTAATAAATCAAGATAAGATAATTTTTTCTAGTATATTGCTACTTTTATCGTATTTACATATTATCATATGCTTCTCATTTTTGTCGTTTTTCCGTTTTTTTTCTTTTCCCTTTTCTCATATCAAGTATCTTCTGCTTATGGAGCTTGATTTTTGAGACGAAAGTTCCCGGAAATAGCCTTTCTATCTCTATGAGGTAGTGGTAAGGTGTGCGTACACTCTACCTTCCCCAGACTCCACTTGTGGGATTCCATTGGATATATTGTTGTTTGAGTTAATATCTTTGAAAAATACAGTGAGTAAATATATTTGGGACCTTATCAATTAATAGGAATAAAATGATAAACTTACTATACCAATAATTTTTTAATAGTTATGCCAAATCAAAATTTGATAACTAAAAGTGAACGGAAAAAGTACTAAGCAATTAAAAATGAAGACAATGACAATCCAATATCTGCCTAATCTCTAATTATATAAAACAATTTAATGGTGTCAATAGTCGGATTGAGCTAAATTTTGACTAGGCTAAATAGGTTGAATTAATAAACGAATCGATTATCTACTTACTGAACTGAAATTAGTTAAATCGCATGTGTAAACATGTAGCTCATAAAACCCACACAATTCATTACCTTTTTGTTGTAAAGTAGTTCACTAGCATTATACTAAAACTTTGTAGTAATTTCTATAAAGCATATGCATTAATTAATAATATTAATATTTTTATAAATGACTCTTTAAACTGTCTGTACTTCTTTCAATCGTGAAGTAGTAGTTAGTCAATGCAACTTTTGACGTTCATCATGGATCATCCGAAAATAGTCGCGCTATATTTTTAAACATAGGGGTCAGGATGCGTACATCCGATCCCCCTTACCCTGCAATGGGCGGGAGCCTTTGAGGCATTGGGGTAATGTTGTTGTCGTTGTAATATTTAACTGCCTGAAGTCCTTTTAATTCCAAATTATATTCCACCAGTAGGATGCAACTTCAAGAATAATCATTTTGATAAATAACAATTAACAAACTATTTTTGTGACTCTTGACCAGTTTATGGAAGCTGGATAATATTTTTTTAATAAAACAAATTAATAGTATTTTTATAAATAGAGCTAACTCAATAACTATTTAAAATATAACAATATAAAATTTCATCATCCTAGAATTGTGTTGCATATTGAAGCGGATAAGCCTTTAAAATTTATGATTCTTTTCCATAGTGAGTTTAAACTAATGTTATAATAATATATTTCAATTTTTTATAAATATTTTTCTAAATATATATATATTTAAAAATTTAACCAAAATAATTAAGTTTACGTCCTGTAGGTGTGTATGTTAACCAAGTAATGCCATGTAACAAACTTTATCCAAGTCATAGTACACGTGTCAATTAATTTTTTAAAATTTATTGATTTGACTTATACATTTTTAATTTTAGATATGCTAAATCGTTATAGAACCAAGATATCAATTTATCAATTATCGATTATTATTCGTTATCAGTTTAACTGTTAAGATTTGACATAAATTTTCTTTGTCAAAAATTACCTAAAAATAATGTGAAAAACTAAATAAACCATACACTTGAGTTAACAAATTACATTTTGTTCAACAACAAATACTATCACATTGTAGAATAATTGAGAGTTTGTGATAGTAAAAAATAAAATTATGAAACTGTCAAACAATTTATATACCAAATGGTATAAATATAATTATTTAATTCGTTATCGAGTTATCGTTTAACCTATTAAGAAAAAATCTAAAATCGTTAAGAATCGATAGTATAATTATAATAATAATAATAATAATAATAATAATAATAATAATAATAAATTAAGCTATTATCAAAACTATTAAATCAGTAACTCATTATCGATAAACTAATAATTTTTCTTTAATTTAAATAATTAATTTTTGTTTAATTTTGAACAACCTTACTGAATATACTACATATATATTAATTTAATATAAACGTCCGACGAAGAAATTATTAACCTACCTATAAAGAAAGCGTCTCCACATCTGCAAATTATTTTCCTTGACTAAAAATCTACATCTGTCTAGTGTTGCCTTAATAGACAAAATTCTGGATTATCGACATATTACTTCTATATATCACGTTTTCTAAAGTAGAAAAATATCTAGATAAATATAATATTTACTGGATTATAATGTAGATAATCAAGCTCGTAGAACGATCCAATATTTAGAAATAAAAATTGTCAATTTAAAAGTAGGGGCGGAGTAATATTTATTCAACTGTGGTCAGGTGAACATCCTTCCTTGGAAAACTTTTTCGAATATATATATATCAATTGTTGAACACCCTTGATATAAAAATCAGTCACTCATATTTTAAAAGTATAAACACCCTTGATGAAAATACTGATTTCGCTACTATCCAAGAGAAGGCAATCTCTCTCATGAAATATTATCGTGACAATTACATGAGTGAAATTATTTTTGGAAAAATTGATTCCATGATTCATTATAAATGTTCCTTTTCTAAATTAAATGAGTCTTTTTTTGGTGATCAATAGTATAATAAAACACTAAAATGATATATATATATATATAATAAATGATTTTTCTTGTTATGATCATTTTTTCTTATTTAAATTGTAAGTGATCAAACATGACCATTTTCCTCATTATTCTTTACACTTAGAAATATCAAAGATAAAACTAATATTTCTTGAAATTAACTTTTTCCACATTCTTCCAGTAATGTTAATAAAATTGACTAGTCTTCTGATAAATAGACATGTAACCTTCTTTTTTTTTTCAAACTAAAAATGTTACATGTCTGTTTCATTATTAACTAAACTTGTTTAACAATAAAGATTATTGAGTTTAGGTTCCATGTTTATTATTTGAGGTAGATATGGGAACTCCTTGGTAAACTTAGACTGTATCTGAAAATGGTTTAACTAAGGTGTAACTACTTATAATGATAGAATGTCAACATAGCCAACTGTTTTTTTCTATTTTGGTTCCGACTTTCTTTCGTATTTGATATTCGTATTAAAGTATAATTAAATTTAAATTCATTAAATTTAAATTCATATATTGCGAAAGATTATTTTTGGAGACCGCATTCAAAATAGATTTTTTATTTTAAATTTTCAAGAATTTGAATTCAATAATTAAGACTGAAAGAATCGTATTCATCCCATCACGAACAGTATACATGACATAAATTACCATTATTTGAGTGGAAATCTACTTATTAGGCTACATTATTATTAGCTAAGATAGATAAAACTTAAATTGACTAATTGTTGGATGGGGGCCATGTCATTTTGTAAGAGAAGACAATGACCATTTATATGTACAAAATTAACTACTATTTCTTTGGTGTTTTCCTTTTTCTTGTTTTAAGTTTAATTTCCTTGCTTTAAGGTTAGAATTTAATTCAATCATTTTTTAGGAGAAATTGAAATGATAGTACAACAATAATAACATATTTAGTGAAATTTACAAGTCAGGTCTGAAAAGGGATCGAATGTACCCAGACCTTACCACTACCTCATAAAAGTAGAGAGGTTTTTTTCTGGGAACCCTCGTCTCAAAAATTCATAAGTAGAATAAATTAGATATGACAAAAAGGAAAAGAAATAGAAAGAACGACTAATAATGAAAATTAACACATGACAATATGTAAATACGATAAAACTAACACATATATGACAGATAATAACCACATAATAAACACACGACTACTCCTGATACCCTACTACACCTCACGGCGAAACATCCACGGAACCCTATCAACCTATTAGCCTATTATTCTAATTCACGACCTTCACTCCTTTCTATCCATGAATAATGATAGAACTATTATTTTTGCTACATAGAATTTTAATTTTCCACCTACATAATAAAGGTACAATGAGAGTAATGATCATCAAATCTCAATCTCTAATTCCACCGGTACTTATTTAATGCGATAAGTTAATTATCTTAAATATAAGCTTCTTCTTCATGGAGTACATTTTGAAAATGAATCTTTGAAAAATCAATATATTTATATTCACACTTTAAATTTAATAAATTTGTATTCATAAACTTTAAATCTTAACTTTCGAATGCAAAAGCATCAACTTCTAAACTATTCAAAGAAGTGATGGAATTTGGTAGGGAATTTAGGAAGGGACAAGTTAGATGAGACATCAATTTCGTGTCTGCTTGGGCATTTTAAACCAACCACATCCCCAAAATCCTACCTGCCCCTCAAAATTTAAAATATCAAGAATAATTCACCACTTCCCTAAAATAAGAGCTTTATATATATATATATATATATATATATATTCAAATTTAGATTATATTAAGCATGTTATTGTTATTAATATAGGTGTGAGAGAGAAAATGTATGTGCAATTTTAAATTTATGAATTTTAAAGTTACATTTTTAAATATATTTAATAGATTTTTTAATGCGTATGTAAGATTTATATTAGAATTACTGAGTTTGATAAGTTTTTAGATAGATGTGACAAAATCAAACTTATAAAAATACGCTCTATTCAATTTGGATTGATTATTTATCCGTTCAAAATTATCGAGTTCGATAAGCTTTTAAGTAACTTATTTATATTTTTTCAAGGCTTTCAAATAAGTTGCAAAAGAGTTTATCTTGTCGTCTTTACTTTCTTTTTTGCTATGCCATGATTTTTAGGCATTTCATTGTTAGCTTCGCATTCTTGTTTCTATACTTACCTTATGTATGCTTGATATATCAAGTAGTTTGGTTGGAATTTTCTTGAGACACTTAATCATCGTGTGATATTTAGGGTGTAGCTTGGATTCTAATAATAAATGTGGTATCAAAACATAAGGTTAAGATGTCTTAGGGTGTCTGAAAGTTGCATCGAATAGAGTCTTATTTATAAATGTAAAGATGTTATATCTATGAATAGAAATCTAAGAGGTATTTTGAAAATATCTCAATATCACTTCTTTCATGATCTATGTCATGTAATGGAGCGTACTATAAGTTTTTCTCTTACAATAATTCTTCTTGGCGATTTTCAGAAAATGCTTCGAAGAAGAGCTCTAATACAAAAAAGGGTAAATGATAATGAAGGACAAGCCCCTCCAGCCCCTAACGATCCATTGTTGGTCAAGCAAGTAACAAATGTCGAGTTTCAAGCCACTATCTTCGTACTTGTCCAAGTCATGACTACTTAAGTACTTAAAACAACGGATGGTAGCTCCTACAAAGGTTAGAGACTTTACAAGGATGAATCCCCTCAAGTTCTACGAATCCAAGATAGATGAGGACTCACGTAATTTTATTGATAAGTTGTATAAAATTATAACTATCATGATGGTGTCATCCACAAAAAAGATAGAATTAATTGTCTATCAACTTAAGGGTGTTACTTAAATATAGTACAATTTATAAAAATCAAAGAAAGTTAAAGAAGGTCCCATATGAACCTTATAATGTCAAATTCTAATCTAATCAGATTTCAATACAGATATCAAAATTTCAAAGAATAAAAAATTTAAAAAATAAATACACAAGAAAATAAAATTAGAGCCTTAAAGGGCACATGTTAACTTTATGGTGTTCGGTCCATAAGGCTACACGTTTACAAAATCGACCGCTCAATTTTTAGTTTTGATAAATCCAAAACTCTGACCATATAGTTGAGATGTTAAATCATCCAACATTTATATTTATCTAGAAAATGCACCGTTTATTTTCATTTTTACAAAATTTAGTCGGTTATTTTTAATTATTTTTTATGCATTTTGAGTTATCAAATTAGGATGATTATTGACCGTAAGCTTAATTTCAAAAAACAAAAATAAATTGTAAGTAATGCACATTTCAACACATGTATGCGTATTAAGGTTATGCTATATAGTTCTTTTGACACTTGTTTAAGCTGGTTTCCTGAAAGCTTGTTTGGAAGGGTGTTGTCTATTTGTATATAATATAACTATTTATTTTGACTATTATTTAAATTATTATTTATATGTAATATTAAATTTATTTTTAAAATAGTTTATTTGTTTCTATATAATAGTAATAAAATTTGTGTATATTTTATCCTTTTCAGATTTCATTTATAAAATTTTAATAAGTATGTTATTGTTGTGATTATTAAATTAAATAATACAGAACTATTTTATTTTGTGTAATGGTTAATTTAGTGTGATTGCGTGATTATTTTTAATATATTTTTATTTACTATTCAATAATTTATTTATTTTTGATTGTAATTATATCTCATACATTGATTTTGTTTATTTATAGTTGAGTTTTTAAATTGTAGATGTATGATATTATAAATGATGAAAAATTATATAATATGTATGAATATTAAATTATTAAAATAATATAATATGGTATATGAAGTAGGAAGTACTTCAGGAGATTTGAGTTTTAAGTCGTAAAAATAAATCACTTTTAAATAAAAAATATTCGTTTAAAAAAATCGAATCACAATCGAAAGAGAGGAATTCTCGCATATAATTATTTATAAGTATCTTATATAGTTTGGTAATTACATTTCGTAATTATAGTTATAGAAATATTTGTATAACTCGTATAATATTTGTTTACATTTGTATAATTCGTTATATGTATATTTTGTTATATAATTAGTTCACAATGTTTATATTTTACTGTATAATTCGCTATACGGTAATTATAGTTATAGCAATATTTGTATAACTCGTATAATATTTGTATATATTTATATAATTCGCTATATGTATATTTTGTTATATAATTAGTGCACAATGTTTGTATTTTACTGTATACTATAGTGTTCATATATTTTGCTATATAATTTAATTCGCGCACGATTTTTATATAAATCGCATGAATTATACAAAATTCATATTATAATTACAATTAATTAAGATATTTTGTTACGAGTCATAACTAATTGAAACTATAATTTATGTTAGCTAATTAATTAATATACGAAGTATTCGTAAATCCGCGCATATTTTTTCCATCTAAATATCCAAATAGTCCATTTCATGGCAAATTTAATTTTATCCTTTTGTCAATAAAGATGGTACATGAATAATCTTTTCCGATATTTACTATTGCAATTTTAGTTCTAAATTATACTACACTTGTTATCTGATTTGACTACAAATATATAAAAAAAATTAACTATTTCAGTCTCCTATAAAAATAATATATAGTTTTTCTTTTTTATTTTTTTGAAGAAAAGAACTTGTACATTAATTAGAACCGACATAGAAAAGATACTATAACATGGATCTTGTTCCATAACTACTACTTATAAATAACATTTGTCTTAATCAAATAATTGAAATGCATATATATAAATAAACTCATGTCATTATCATTAGTAAAACAAGAAGAAAAAGAAAAAAAACAACATTCCATCAAATGAATGAAAGGTAATTAACTTTACTAGTATTATGTTACGACCCGAAGTTCGTAACCACGAAGGACCATGCAAAGCGTACATATTGACTTATTTTAAGCTACTATGGAGAGGTAGACGACATTAGCAATAAGACGTTCTACCCTAGTTGTATTGGCTTGTTCACGTTAGACATGCAATCTAATCTAATCTAATCTAGTCATAAACATGCAACAAGCTTAAGTTGTAAGCCTTGTATAGTTTTCTCTCTAAGCAATAAAGCTTTCTTCCTTCAACATTTCCCTTGTCATTTGATTCCAGCGTTCCCTTAGTACGATCTTAGGCAACAAGACTTGCTAAAGTTTACCATTTCAATCAAATTCTGCAGACAAATCGTCTAGCGCCATACGGTAACTTTAGCTTCAATTCTAAGTCCGTAACAACGTAGCGCCACACGAGCGCATGATGCGCACCAAGACTCTAGGCCCGTGACACAATTAGCTATGTAGTTAGTTGATTATCTAAAGATTTGTTGTAATTATAATGAAATTATTAGCTTTCGATTAAATAAATCATTATGAAAGATATATTTAACATAAACGAAGAGAATTTGAAGAGTTACTTCATCATTACACGAAAGGAAAAAAGGAGGGATCCCTTTATCATATATATGTTTTTTGGTCAACAATTAATACCAAAATTGAAGAAAGAAGAAAATGCAAGAAAGTGAAGTATATTATATATAAAATATCCAAAATATGTATATCAGTATGAATTATTTATTTATTGCTTTTTTTGGAGAACTACTTGAGTGTTTGTTAATATTCCAAATCTAGTAAAGTAGATGAAAAGTCTCTTAACAAACTTGACAATATAGAAAATATGTCTAAATATTAATTTCTTAGATTTAATCATTCCTTGATGATTAATTTTATTGGTTCAAGAATTTAGACCTTTTATGGTAGAGTTTCCTAATGTGTGCATATATTGGTCATGCTCTTTTATTTTAGAAGTACTTAGAAAAATGATGCTTGGCATCTCAAAATAGATCTGGTTGAAATTTATAAAATTATAAAAAATAAAAAGAAGAAGAAAAGAATTTTAAATTTTAATTCGAAAAAATGTATTTAGATGTTATTATAGTTGGACATAAATAAACTTTTAGAACATTAGGAATGAAATTTAAAATAATTTAAGATACTCTTGATGTTAAATATGTCATGTGAAAAGTTAAAATTAAAGAATTGTCAACAAGAAAATTTATGAATTGAATAAAAATAAAAAGTGAGACAGATAAATTAGAATAATTTTAAATATACATAATAAATTAATTAATTTACAATAAATTGAGAGCTCTTTTTTTACATAAAAAAGGGTCCAAAATCATAGAAAATATTTGACTATATAATAAAGCTTAGCAAAAGTCATAGAAAGTACACACCAGTTATACAATATATATTACTGATACATGAGCTATACATCAATTATACATTATGATACATTCAAAAATTAAATATAACTTAATTATATATCAAATATATATTGATTATACATGTCTATACAATGAGTGACTATTTTTTAAATAATTATTTTGACCAAATAATTTTGCACTTTAATTATCCATAAATAAAAACATAGTAAGTATTTCACTTAAAATAATATTTCTAACTTCAAATTTTCTATTTTCATGTTTGAAGTTGAAATAATTAATAAAAAAATAATGTAAAACAAATACTACATAAAAATCACCAAATCCAACTCAGTCATGAAAAAAAAAAAGACATGAAATAATAGCATGGATATTATAACACATGGTCCAATATTGGATAAATAAAAAATTGAGATGATAAGAAAATAAATATCGAACATAACTCAATTTAAGAAATACCTTATAAGATAAAATTTTTAAATATCATATAAGGAGATCAAATAGTAAAATGATTAATAATTATGTATTTAAAATTTATAAATACTCACAAATAAATGATTAAAAATTCATATTTCATTTAATTGAAAGTTACATATGCTTAATAAGGAATTTTTTTGTGTATTTATTTATAATTGAAGTACTAGAGTACTATTAACCAAAAAATTTAATATGATAGTTATGAACTCTAACCAAATCATGGGGCACACTTAATTTGATACTCATTCCGTTCCATATTAAGTGAACTGTTAGATCATTTCAAACATATTAAGAAAAAAAAATTTAATCATGTTTTTTCACATTTACTCTTTTCAAACTCCACACACTTATTTAATGCATCATTTATTTCTCATACAAAACTCAACATTAGAAACTTAATTAAAGAAGGGCAAAATTGAATTTTTTTTCCAATATATTCACTTATTTTGAAACATCAATATTTTTTTAACAATTCACTTAATATGAAACGGAGGGAGTATGATTTAATTAAATCCTCAACTACTCCACCAATATTGTATTAATTTGTTTTTGTTTAAGAGAAATCATTATGTTAGTGTATTAAATTAAAATAATGTATACCAAATTCCAAAAGGTTAAGAAAATAAATTTGACTTTGACACACAAGATTGCATTGTTAATACTAATTATTTAATTGTAACAAAGATTTTTTGTCGGCAAATGAGACAATTTATTTTTTTATTATTACAAAACAACTTAAGTTTTAACTAATTTTCTGTTTTTAAAAAAAGGTACTAGAAACAATATACTTATGTGTCCGCGCAACATCATAATCATAGGATTCTCAAATACTTATGTATCAGACAGATTTTTCCGAAATAAAAATTAAAATATAATTTAAGAATTAAAATATGCATAAAATTGTTTTTAACACTCATAAATTATGTAACACATTTAGACCAAAAGAATCAATAAACAATGTCATAAATAACTTCTTTAATTAGCTGCAAATAGATTTAAATATATTCTTAATTATAGGTCTTAAATTCAAGTTCCGAGCATCACGTCATTTTTGATAGAGAAAACTTTGCCAACAAATTTTTTTTAATAGGAATTTGAATTGATCAAATTTCAAAATCAATAGTATTAGATTGTGAAAAAAAAATCATTTCCTCCGTCTCATATTATAAGGGCATCTTTCTATAAATATTTGTCTCATATTATAAAGGCACTTACTAAAATATCATAGAATTAATTATTTTTTTCCATTTTACCCCACCATTAATTAGAGTATTAATAATTTTTTCTAACTTATTTTAATGTACATTGATATAAATGAATGATATAATGATAAAGTCTACTAATATATTAATAATTTTTTAATAACCATGTAAAATGAAAAGTGCCCTTATAATATGAGACGGAGGGAATACCTCTTTGAAGTCAAATAAAAATATACTGTTAATTGATATTTTCCAAACATTTAAAAATTCAAAGTAATTAAACTTAGGTGGTTGGTGTATTTTATTTATTTCAAAATTTATAATTTACGTATAATCATATAATTTCTACTAAGAAATTTGGTCAAATGGATCTTTCAATGAGGTAAAGGAACAGAATTTTGTTTGAATATCAATGAAATGCGAAGGCTGAAAAAACTTAAACTTAGGACTAACAATTAGTATCGGAATGAGTTATTTTGGTTACAAAAATTTTAAATTATTTTTTACACATTATTTTTATATTCATGTATACTAACATAATTTTTAATAATATTTATAATAATATCTACGATCTTAATTAATTATTATTCTTATATTATTATAAATTTAATTTATTTTATACTTAAGTTTATTTAATATTTTTTATTATATTAAAAAGTTTACTCCACTACTAAATTATATATTTTTAATAAAATAATTTATTACCTATTTAAAATTATATTTTTATATATCAATTAAAATGTGTAACTTCAAAAGAAAACTAATTTTAAAACAAAATTTCTTTTACTTTAATAAACTTAAAGTGGAAGTTTTATTTTTAAGCTAAATAAGATAGACGTTTTATTTTTAAGCTAAATAAGATGAAAGTTTTATATAAAGCTAAATAAGATGAAAAATTTATTTTTAAGTTAAATAAAATAAAAGTTTAATTTTTTTTAAAAAAACATATGGTAGAATCATGAAAATACATACGCAAAAGTATTTAAGTTAAATAAAATAAAAATTTTATTTATAAGAATAAATAACTAAAGCTTGCAAAGAAAATAAAGTAGAGGGTATTTTCGTAAATAAACGATGTGTTTTTAGAAATTATCCAATAGATATAATTTTGAATATGACAAACCAAACAAACAATAAAAACTTCTCTCAACATAACTGATTTCAATATAATTAATTTCATCATAACTTGTATCCGAAAAAATGATCCAAAAGTTACACCAAAAATACAGTTGAACTGTCACGGTCTTGCAAACTGGACAGAGTAAGCTGTGGCAAATTAGTCAATATATCATTACTTGAATTAATCCACTTAATTTACCTAATTTAAAGGATGTAAGCATTAATTACTGTTGTGTTTAGGAAAGATTACCTACTAATCTTGTTTTAGTTATAGAGAGCTAAGTTGTGTATACTGATTGTCAATAACCTAAATACTTAATTAATCAGCCTCTTAAATTCGTTAGTTAGATATCCGAAATAAATCTTTTACAATTGAGCACCTCGAATTCTAAAACACTTTCGATTCGGCTTTAGGAAAAATATTGCATATATTTTTATTCGTCTATTAAGTAATTAAATTATTCATCGATCAATCTCAAACATAAAATATCTAAGTTTTTATAGTTTGTTGAGTCAAATCCATATAATTAAAAGAAATGACATATTTTATATGATTAATTTAACTATCTAACAAAAAAAAGTATCCTCAGTAATCTCTTTATTGTCCCATAAAAGTAGGAAATCATAGCAGAATAGTGGTTTATTATTGACTTGGTATAGGCATAATTTTATCAAAGCATCATTTGAATATAATAGATACTCTTTTCGTGTAAAAAAGAATGACCAATTTTTTCTTTTGTTGATCTGTTTAAAAAAGAACGACTCATTTTATTTTTTAACAAAATTTTAATTTAAACTTTCCACGTGACATGTTTCAAGCTACAAGACTAAAGGACATCTTGGGAGTAACTTTTATTTAAGATCACAAATTGAAAAATATTTTTTATTTTCTTAAATTTCATGAAATCAAATTAGATCATTCTTTTTGAAACAGATGGAGTACAATATTTTGAAAAATGCGCTAAAGAAATGACTATAATTAATAGGAAGAATAAATTATAAATTAAGTACTATAAAATTATCTCTTGATATCATAAAATATATAAATATTATCAAACATTTGTTTTTAATATAGTGGACGAATAAAAATGAATGAAGGGATGTTATTAACTTAAATAAATATAATAAACAAACGCAAACACATAAATCAAAAGTAAAACACTTGATTAAATTAAAACTTTGTTCTAGTGGCTATAATTAACGGGAAGAATAAATTATAAATTAAGTATAAAATTATCTCTTGATTTTATAAAAAAATATAAATATTATCAAACATCTATTTTTAATATAATGGACGAATAAAAATGAATGAAGGAAGTATATTATTATTATTAACTTAACTAATTATAATAAACAAAAGAAAACACATAAATCAAAAGCTAAACACTTAATTAATTATTATTTTTTTGATTTCTTAAGGTATCTGCACAATCGGCAGTCGTGAGATTAATCTTTTATTCCACTGTTAGCGTATTAAATGGTAAGGAATTGGCCACAGAATTTTTTTTCCATTCATCAGGAATTAAACCTCTAACCTTTTACTTAAAGGTGAGATACTGAACCACTATATCAATCTTCGTGATTAAAAACTTAATTAAATTAAAACTTTGTTCTAGTATCTAAATAAAATATGTAGCATGAAGTAAACCTTTCTCATTACTCCACTGGTCTCAACACACTGAAGCCAGATTTATAAAGAGCTTCTATAAAAAGAGAGCATTCATTCCCTTTCTCTCTCCACACTCAATTCTCTTTTCTCTCTACTTTCTTCTCTCACCGCTTCTCCCACATTAGTATCATCTCTCATATCTGCTTCTGCTTTCTCATTGATTGCAGAAGCAGAAATCATCATTTTTTGTACTATTTAAAATTATAAAAAAAGACAACGAAGTACAAAATTTGTCCTAATTTGATTATGGGTTCAGTTTGATCTTCTTCTTTTTTTTTCCTAGTCTGTTCTCTGACATTCCACCATTGTATTGCTTCATCCAGAAGCAAAAAATCCAGAAAAAAAAAACATTTCTTAAAGTTCCCCTGTTTTTACTCTGTTTTGTGCTACTTATAAAGAAGCTAAAACTCCTCTGTTTCTGCTCTGTTTTTTTCTAAAATGGATCGATTTTCGTCAACGACTCTGTTTCCTGATACACTTGCTGGTACTAGAGATGACTTAACAGAGCAAATAACGATAATCTGGGAACAAATCAAGGCCCCATTGATTGTTCCACTTGTCAGAATTGCGGTTTTTTTGTGCCTTTCTATGTCGATTATGCTCTTCATTGAGAGAGTATACATGGGGATTGTGATTACATTTGTTAAAATTTTCGGTCGAAAACCAGATAAACGTTATAAATGGGAGTCTTTAAAAGATGATGTTGAGCTTGGGAATTCATCTTATCCTATGGTTCTAGTTCAAATTCCAATGTATAATGAAAAAGAGGTATGTAATTAGCTTCGATAATTGATTGCTCTGTTTCATAATCATTTTGTTAATGTGGATTAATGGACAAATCTTGTTTTTTTTTTTTATTACAGGTTTATCAGCTTTCAATTGGTGCTGCATGTGGCCTTTCATGGCCTTCTGATCGTATTATAATACAAGTTCTTGATGATTCGACTGATCCCATCATTAAGGTTTAAAGAAATTAGTTTAACTTATATACACTGTCGATAGAAAACAAATTATAACGTAAGCAACCTACTACAAACATGTAAACCAATGCTTATAGAGTCGATTATCTGTATATATAAGTTAAATCATAAAAAAATTTATAGTTTAGATAAGGGAGTCGATTAGGAGTCACAAGTTTAAGCTTTGAAAACAGTTTCTTGTAGAAATATAACGTAAGATTGTCTAAAGTGTCTTATGATTGGGTTCAAGCTTAGAAATAGATTCTTGTAGAAATGTAGGTAAGATTTTCTATAAGGATGTTGTGATTAGGACAATAGACTTCTTTTTATCGGAGTGTGTATGATGAAAATTTTGATGCACCAGATTTTCTTTTTACGAGGGGTTCATGTTCTTTCCAATCGGAGAAGTGCTTAGTGAAAAACACTTTCATTTTGTACGTTTACTTTTTTTATGTTATTTTTTAATAAAAATTCTGATTCTATCGTTACTTCAGAATTTGGTGTCAATGGAGTGCCAGAGATGGGCAAGCAAAGGGATAGACATAAAATATGAAATTAGAGACAACAGAAATGGCTACAAAGCAGGAGCATTAAAGGCAGGATTGAAACATCCATACGTGAAACTATGTGATTATGTTGCTATATTTGATGCAGATTTTCAACCTGAGTCTGATTTCCTCTGGCGCACCGTTCCGTTTTTGGTTCACAATCCTCAACTTGCTCTCGTTCAAGCTCGTTGGAAATTTGGTAATTTACTTTTTCATTTATTTCTGATTCATCTTATATAAATAGAAAATAAAGCACATCAAAATTGCTCGACTAATTAATTTACAATTTTTTTTAATACTAGAACAACAATTTTTGCTCGACTGAGGGTCCAAAAATGCTTCTGATCTTTTTTTTATTTCCGAAAAAAAATCAACTACTATTTAGAAACCCTTTTTTTTTCAAAAAGAAAAAAGAATTTCTGAGTTTTCAAAAATGTGGAAACAATATATTTTTTGAGCCATTAATTAATAATAAAAATTATATCTGCATAGATTACAAGAAAATCTTATATAGTAATATTTTGTCTGGAATGGAACGTAAAACAAATATGTTTTGGTATTTAAATACTGTGACATCATAATATTTTGTTTTCAAGTCAAAAAGTCACACAAAAATATAAATTATATATAATGAGTATACAGTAGCTTGTAGTACTAAATTAAATAGTAAAAAAAAATAAAAATCGTGCATTATAATCCACGTATTCCTAATTACAGAATAAAGCTTTTTGTCAATAATTATTGCTTTAATAAATCACGTGTTATGGTATCAATTTTTAGCAAAATATTAAAAAATATTTTTTTTTAAAAAAAATACCCTCTAGCTGTCGGTGGCTTTAGACAGCTATTTTCTTGTTGTGTATAATGAAGATGACTAGATTTAGGTAACAATCTTGGTTGGTCGTTTTGGTTGGGCCACGTGTACTCCTATTAACTGAGATGGGACCTGAAATTTTAAAATTATATCGAACACCATAAAATGACAATTTGATATACAAAATATTTTATGTTGGTAAGGTCGGAAGATAAAGAGAGTGATATTGACAAACCATCATAATACAATCGTTGACGAATTTCATGATTCGAATCTCAACACTATCTAAATATAAAATTAGGACAGAGGTCTACCATAATTCATTCTTCTTACTTTAATTAGTATTTACACTACTTTATTTTACATGACACATTTTTAATTTATTACAACTGAAAAAAGAGATTTTTGTACCTAAAAAACTAATTTAATTTTAACCACTTCTCTCTCTCTCTCTCTCTTTTTTACTCACAATATTTCTCACACAAACAAACTTCATAAATAATTTTTGTTTTTAAAATTCAATGCTCAATTATATTTACACTATATAATGAAATGAATAGTGATGGAATAGTTAGAATTCCTTCATTTTTGAAAAGAGATTTCGAGTTTGAATTCCTAAAATCCAAGTCCTATTATGGACAAATTCCAATTTAATCAACTGAGTGAAAAATACACACTTCTTTCGTTTCAAAAAGAACAATTATTTTTTTAATGTATTTAAAAAAGAATGATTCATTTACTTTTTTTACAGAACTTTATTTTCAATTTTTCCGTGACATCTTTAAAGCCACAAAATTAAAAGGTATTTTTGTATATTTAATATATCTTTAATTTAGAACTATAATATTATAATTTTTAAATTTTTTTTTAAAAACTCTGTTTCAAATCAAAATAAATCATTTTTTGAAACGGGGAATAAATAAATACAGCTATCCTTTTGAGCTGGAAGGTACTGAAAAAGCTGCAGTGTTTTTATACTTAAAATGTAAGGCTGTTATGAAGTAGTGTTGACGAAGATAAATGGCACTTATAATATATAGCCAGCAACTGCATGTGCCAAACGAGTTGTGGACCTCTTACTAACCGACAATAATAAGTGACAAATAAATTCCACACTATAAGGAGACACTCGAAGCTACGGTAAAATTGTCTTCGTATGATCTATATAGATTATAAATTTGATCCATATAATTTGTGTTAGAATAAATTACCTATGTTACATTTTATTAGGATACAGATCTTTTCCAAATGCTACGTGAATGCGAGATATTTTGTATACTGAATTATCTTTTTAGTATAGTTTATCATGGTTCACGAGTTATTAATCCATGCTAGTTTTAGTGGCTTGATTCACGGTAATATATTCTTTGTCCCAATTTATATAACATCTTTGTTTACTTGTTACTTTTCTAGAATTAGAAAAGGGAGCCTTGGAGTAACTAGTAAAGTTGTTCATATGATCAAGAGGTCATAGGTTCAAACTTTGGAAACAACCTCTTGTAGAAATGCAAAGCAAGGCTGCGTACAATAGACCTTTCTGGTCGGGCTCTTCCCGGGACCCTGTGTATAGTGAGAGTTTTAGTGCACCGGACTTGCTCTTTAGAAAAAAAATTGACCTTAAAAATTTCCATTTTACTTTTAATAAAATGCTATGTAGTCCCAAGAAATCTAAAATTTGTTTTACATCATAAATTTCAAGAATTTTTTCTTTCTTTTTTTTAATTAAAATTTTATTTTGACTTAAAAAGTGTCACATAAATTGGGACATGAGAAGTAATAACAAAATGGTTAGAGTCTCGCATTGATTTGAGAATGGTTCGCTGATCTGCTTATCTGAACTTGAACAATTTTTTTATTTTTGAACTAGTTTTTAAGGTTGAATTACGCCCGATTTTCATATCCTTACAAATTTTGTGGTGTATAATGGTTGCAGTAAATGCTGATGAATGCTTGATGACAAGAATGCAAGAGATGTCCTTGGATTACCATTTCACAGTGGAACAAGAAGTGGGCTCTTCCACCTATGCTTTTTTTGGCTTTAATGGTATCAAACAATTTACTCTCTCCATTAATTATTTTCCTCTTGTGCTCAGCTCATTTTATGCATGTAATTAATGTTTTGAGACTGATCATCTTGAAATTTTCCATATCCCTTATAGTTAAAAAATAGAGCAAAAACGATCTATATTGTTTGGACTCTTCAAAAATTTCATCGAGTCTGTGTCAAATCATCAAAAGGTTGGTGTTTGTTTGGAGGATTTGTTACAAGTGTAGTAGCATGTTTGAAGAGTCCGAACAACTTAGGTTGTGACTATTATAACAATAATATACTCAGTGTAATCGTATAATTGAGGTATAGAAAAGGGTAGGATGTAGATTGTTATGCAGACTTTATCCTTACCTTAGTGGGACAGAGAGACTGCTTTTGACAGACTACAAAAAAATAGCAAGAAAATATGATGGTAAAATATCAAGAAACAAAGCGAGTGAAGCAACCTCTAGTAATATATAGAGAAAAGGAACAAAGCGATTAATAAATAATACTACTAATAAGATGAAGTGTAGAAGAGACTATCCCCCTGCCTCTCCCATACAAAATTGGACGACATTCGACTACCTACCAACCATCCATCTAAAGTTCGACCTCCACCTTTTCCTATTTAGGGTCATGTACTTAGAAAGTTAAAGTTGTGTCATGTCATGTCTAATCACTTTTTCTAATTCTTCTTCGTTCAACCTCTGCCTTTCCTAATACCGTGCTACATTATTAGAATTGAAGAAAAAGAAACCAAGTTTTTCTAATATTCAACTTGAATGACAAGGGGGCTCAAAACATCTCGCTTACTACAAGCGCGATCTTAAAAACAAATTAGAATATAAGCTTGACAAAGTTTAGGAAAATGTAATAATAATAAAGCTTTTCTGTTCTGCGTCTTGCACTGACGACTCATATAGTTGACACCAACTTGTTTACAATTGAGTCGAATTAGTTGTTATTCTTGTGTTTGAATAGAAGTAAAGTTCACAGCATGTGTGGAAAAACAACACAGGGACAGCAGGTGTTTGGAGAATTGCTGCATTAGAGGAGGCTGGAGGTTGGAAAGATCGGACAACGGTTGAGGATATGGACCTGGCTGTCCGCGCTAGTCTCAAGGGCTGGAAATTCTTGTACCTTTCTGCTCTCAAGGTAATAATTACTTATCCGATATACGAGTGAGAAATCCTATTTACAAACAAATAAATGTCATACTACTATGGTGACATTGAGTCATGAAGTGGGAAACTTTAAGCTCTTGTTTCATTTGTATAGGTGAAAAATGAATTACCAAGTACGTTCAAGGCCTATCATTATCAACAACATCGTTGGTCCTGTGGCCCGGCCAATCTTTTCAGGAAAATGTTTATGGAGATCATAAGAAACAGGGTAAATTTCTAAAGTTATCAATTTGATAATTGCATAGTACTACTGAGCTAGTTAAGTCCTTGTTGAGCCTTTATGCTGCATTCGGTTTTTTCTGCAGAAAGTATCGTTGTGGAAGAAGATTCATGTGATTTATAGCTTCTTCTTTGTAAGGAAAGTGGTAGCCCATATTGTCACTTTTGTGTTCTATTGTGTTGTACTACCTGCAACTGTATTGGTACCTGAAGTTGAGGTTCCGAAATGGGGAGCTGTTTACATTCCTTCCATTGTTACAATACTCAATGCAGTCGGAACTCCACGGTCAGTTCTCTTTCTCTTAACATTTCATTTAGCAATGAACTGCTATATATTCTCATTCCATGTTATGATTTTATTTCAAATACTACTTTTCTTGTTCGGAGCTTTCAAGAATGCTCCAAAAATAGTGCATTTTTGGACGATCCAACATGTGTGTGATAGTATTTTTGAGGCTAATAATATTATATAGTTACTAGTCTATCACTTGAGGGTGAACAAGAAAATGCTGATGAGAGTTTCGTGCTCGTGCCTATTTGACTACAGGTCGTTACATCTGATAATATTTTGGATCCTTTTCGAGAATGTCATGTCACTACATCGGACGAAGGCTACGTTCATTGGATTGTTAGAAGCAGGAAGAGTCAATGAATGGATCGTCACAGAGAAACTAGGGGATGTTCTCAAGATGAAATCAGCTATCAAAGCGTTTAAGAAACCTCGATTTAGGTTTGGTGACAGGTAAACTGTCCCCTAAAATCGCTGCTCTTTCGTCGTTTAGATCAAACATGGCTAGCAAATATATCAAACTAAGTTATTCTTTTTCTTTGGACAACAGACTTCATTTGTTAGAGTTAGCGACTGGCGCATACCTCTTCTTTTGTGGATGTTATGACGTTGCCTTTGGGAAAAATCACTATTTCTTGTACCTCTTCATTCAAGCATTCGCGTTCTTCATCATCGGATTTGGTTATGTTGGCACTTTTGTTCCAAACTCTTGAAGATGCTGCTCGTGGGCTGAAGCTGCGCGATATCTTCAGCATCCGCTTTTTCACACGTAAAGAGAAAGAGAGTTAAGTTGCTCATTCTTTTTGGTTCTTTTGCATAAAGTATTCGAGTTATTGGCTCGAATCTGTTTTGTTCTCTCTGTGTATATTCCAATGAATATGTTTGAAGGTTAAACAGTACAAGAAAGAAAATTGTATTGTGAAAATGTGTATACAGAAGACAGGCAAGAAAGTTAAGGATAATGTCTTGTGCTATTATACACCATGTAACAGCTAAATTTTGCTGCTTATTTTTTGGTTTGTTTCCTTGTATTCTCAGTTGGTCTTTTTTTTTGCTAATGAAGAATGAAGTTACCAAAGCTATTTCTTTCATTTCTCTTAAATTCATCCAGCTGATTGTATTGTGTAACTGTTCCTCTCCCTTGATTATTTACATTGCCCCGATTGCAATTTTTCAACTGAAATAAAATATTACTATCGAAATGGAATTGGAATTGTACATCTAGAATAATTCTAAGAACACACATTCTCAGGTCGATACTTGAAAATGGGATATTTTTTCATATGCAACTCGAAAACGTTATGCAATGCGAATACAATAACTTATATGCAACTATCATTGATAGGGAATACTTTTTAAATTAATTATGTCTCAATGCGAATATTGAACATCGAAAAGGAAATAAATTCATAGTATTACAAAATGAGGTCACAAAAGTGTACCATTTATAACTAAGTGGGTTGTTCATGTAATACAGTAAACAACAAATTTTTGTATATAACCACTTAAAAATATTTTAATTATACTCTATATCTATAGTTTAAATTATTACATTTTGTAGTTATAGTTATAGTAATGTTTTTATAATTCTCATAATATTTATATATATTTGTATAATTTACTATATAATTCGCATTTTTTGTATAGTGTTTGTATATTTTGCCATACAGTTCGTATACAATATTTGTATAATTTGCTATACAATTTACAATGTTGGTATATTTTGCGATATAATTTGATTCGCTAATAACTTTTATATATTGCGCATAAAGTTTATAAATCGTGCGAATTATATAAAACTCAAATTGTAAATTACAACTAAATATTTACCGCGAATCATAATTAATTTAA
>JAOTQR010000002.1:19423196-19437314 GCA_025774065.1 Solanum ossicruentum | reverse complement strand
TTATATATAACACACACACACACGCGCTGGAGATATATATATATATATATATATATATATATATATATATATATATATATATATATAAAGAGAGAGAGCTGCAATAGCACATACTATGCACGAACTAATAACATTAATTTTTATAGAAATTATTATACTTTTCTGTAATATGTACAATAATATTTATATTTATACTGTTATTTTAAAAATGAGTTAGAAAATAAATTATAAATTATTGAATAAAGTAAATTTTATTTTGAAAAAAATGTGAATTATAATTTTATAGCCAAACAAATAGTTTTGAAGTGAAAAGAAATGAGCAACTACAAAAGCAATTTACTACAACAAAAAAATTATTAATTTTTTTTAACTTTTCACTTTTAGTATATAAAATTTCTTTTATTTTACTCCTAATATTAATTATTTATTTTTAAATAATTTTAAAAAAAATAAGATTATATGGCAATTAATATAAAAACTAAGATAAAATATTTTTAATTATTAATTGAAAAGGCGTGTAAAACATAAAATAGATAAATCAAAATAAACAAAATAAGCAAAACATATAAATAAAGTCAAGAAAATATTTTTATGGACCCATAAAGCAGCACAAATAAACATGTTGATACTGTGTTGCATGCTATGCACCGTTCTTTCACATATATAAATAATAAATTATATATGTGCCCGAATATTCATATAGCAACTTTTGACTAGACTTTGTACCTATATCAGAAGTCCACTAAAATAATAATAAAATTTTATAAGTTTTAAATTCTGAATTCGCCTCAAGTTAGTTATAACTGCCACTTCTTCTAACGGCTAACTTTAACAATATGACTAGCATAAAAACATGCGAAGCAGGACCACTCTCCTTGCACGGCACGTGGTACAGCGGCTCAGTTAGATGACTTCACGGAGATTATTAATACTTTAACTAAAGTTAATACCTTTTAACTCTAAACCCTTCTGCTGATAAAACTTATATTTTGTAACACATAAGTACAATTAAATTAACACTAAAATAAATTACTGTATTTTAACAGTTTACTGAGAAACACATTTTTTATCGGTAAAATGAACTTTATTCCAGTCTATGAATAATGCTTTTGTAAATTTCTGTTTTCAGCTTCTTGTCTTCCCTATTTTCTCTCACCCACCCACAGGAATATATCTTCTTCCATTCTATGAGATCTCCTTCAAAGATCCATTTTTTAGGTGAGTAAAATTGAGCTGAGCTTTCTACAATCAGTTACACTTCTTGACTAGTTATATCTGCATTTTTTTTTACTGAATTTGGACATCATGAAATTGCAGAACAAAATGGGATTTTTGAGGTGAGTTGGATGTAGATTTTTGGTTCTGTCGGTTTGTTGAATTTTTCACTGATCAAGACCTAATTTTTGCTACTCATTCCTTGAATTTGACAAAAAATTGGGATTTTTTGTTTTGTTGTAGAATCTGCATTCTGGTTTGGTCTTTGGGGATCTGTTATAAAATGAATCTTTTGATGTAAATTCACAAGTTTGAATGCAAGTGCTAATAAATTCTGGTTTTGGTAGAGTTTCTGAAATTCTGTTTCTGTAATTATTGTTTTTTTTTAATCTAGGTCATTTCATCTTTGAATCTTGTTTACTTTGCAGGATGATTTCATAAAACAAAATTGGTACTGTAGAATTAATAACCTTATCTAAGTCCTGCATCGTTTTCTGTGCCGGAAATGGTTTGAGTCTTCTCAGAAAAAATTCATCATGTCAAATTGAAGAAAATAAAAAAGGAGAAGAAGATTGGATTTACCAGTTTCCAGAGCTGCAGAATGGATACAGGCCAAGGCAGTTCATGGATCCCAGCAACTCCAGGAAAACCAGATTTCCCGAAATCGCCACCAACTTGCAGTAGCAGGGAGGAAAACCAGCAAACTCAAGTTGATTGGTTAGATTTGCAAGGAAAACAAGCACTGGGACATGCTACTGGCAGCACAGTCGAAGCACAAAATGCTGCTGCATATAGCAGATCAACAACTTCAGTAACAGTAGATCAGTGCTTCATTAGCTCAGAAGCAGCAGCAGGAACAAAGTATGGAGGTGGTATAAATATGTATAATAACTTCCCAAGTGATAATGTAGACATGTGGAATAATGTGTCTTTCGGGGATCTGTTGGCGATGGCACATGCTGGTGGCAGTGGCACCACACCAGCAGATGAAATAGCTTTTAGTGTGAAGAGTTCTTTCCAACCGCCCATCAATACTCCGAATGCAGGTAGACAAAATGAAGTCTTCATTGATGCTTTAGTTTCTACTAATCGTGATGACCGAATTGCTTGGAGGATCTTCAGATTACAATAATGGCATTCCATATATATGTCGAGAGCTTCTTTTACCTGCTTCATTAACACAGCAGTGTCTTTGTGCATTGTACGACCTGCAAAATGTTTGACATTGAAATATAACTAGTATCATTCTTTGGCAATTTGAAACTTACATCTACTAAAATCTGAATACACAAATTAGTTGAACCCTGTGAATACTCAATGAAGAGCCAATTTGGACTAAAATAATTTATCCTAGAACAAAATCGGAATGAAAAGAATAGGGGCTAAAAATAAGATCTGTGATACCGTGTTTTGTCTGATTGAATATTCTTCTGCAGTGCCATTCCAAGTCAAATTTATCCTATTGTAATGTACAAGTAATTGCATATTTAACGTGTAGCACACGCTTCAACAAATTGTGTTTTTCATTTCAATGAAAACAATTCGGTTAAGCATCAAACTGTATCATGATTTACATGACATGTCAAAATTTTCAAAAAAAAATTGTTACTTCAATTTTGGGATTATTTCCTTTATAAACTAACATGACATAAGAGAGTTTATCATGCAGATGAAAGGTCTAATTTTTCCAGCTTCCCTTTCAAAATGAATTCACCATCAAGAACGACGGGTGCAACCTCGAGCTGCAACATTTCATTCCAGTTTGAACCAGTAACACCAGATCTGATCAAGATTAAAGCGCAAGGATCTAATGAATCAAACCTAGATATTAATGTGACAACAGCAGCAAAAATTACACAGTCAAATAAGGATATAATAAAGAGAGCTGAAGCAAATGAACTCCAACAGAATAAAGTACAGTCAGAGCTGACCTTGAATCAATCAGAATTGCAGGAGTACCAGCCTGATAAGGAAGGCAAACAGGTTACTCAACTGAATAATACACCAGAGCAAAAACCAAGAAGAAGAAAGCACAGGCCCAAAGTGGTTGCCGAAGACAAGCCTAAAAGGACTCCTAAACCAAGAACTAAAAAGCAGCCTGGTTCAGAGGAGACAAAAACAGAAAAGAGGAAGTATGTCCGAAGAAACAAGGTTGGCGAACCTGCAGCAACTTTTGCAGAAGAGGTAAACAGTACAATTTGTCACGAGGGAAAGGCTCCAGGTTCTGAGAAAAACCCAACAGCAAAAAGGAAGTACACCAGGAGAAATCAAGCGACCAAGAGCACGGGAAAACCTTCTGAAGAGGGAAGCAGTGAAACAATTGGCAGACCTGCAGCCACTTCTGCAGAAGAGATAAACAATACAATTTTTCACAATGGAAAGCCTCCTTGTTCCAAAGAAACTCCAATAAGAAAAAGGAATGTCAGAAGAAATCAAGCTAACAAGAGCATGGAAAAACACTCTGAAGAGGGAAGCAGTGGAACAATTGACCCGACAGAAGCTCCTCGTTCTAGAAAAACCTGCAGGAAATCGTTGAGTTTAGAATTCGAACACCCAGCAAGTGACGAAAATTCATCATACAAGCCCTCAACTATGGATTTGCAGGCAAATAATTCCGGGTCAACTTCACAATCTACAGAATCTGTGCAACTTGGACCAGGTAAAGAAGCCACAAGTGAAGAGACAGAAGTTGGCATAACTTGTAACATCACCTGTTCCCTGAACCAGGAGGTGAGAAATTACTTACCACCGCCTGCAATGCAGTACCCTGGTCCTCCAACTCCGGACAAGGCTGGCTGGAATCATGGCAAAGCCATGGTTGGGAATCACAATGAAAGCACAAGGGGAAATAACAGAGTCATTTTTTCAGATTTAACTCTTGATAAACATGCAAGCATACTACGAATGACACCACAGAACCTACATTGTTCCAACAGCAGCAGTAGTGCATGCTTACCACATGGGAAAGGCTTGAAAAGACAGCATTCATGTAGAACTGATGAAGCGCAATTCTACAGCATAAATGCCAGAGGGGCATATTTCAATTCTATGCAGGCCTATCAAGCAATCCTTCCAGCACATAAACCTGATGTTTATAGTAATGTAGGGATGCATCTTTCTGCTATTTACAAGAAAATGAGAGCAGAAAAGGGCCACAGCTCAACATCATCTTACATTAGACATTTTACTGGCGAAACTAACTGTGCGCCTTCATCTCAGTGCAATATCAGTGGTTCCCCTAGCAACAATTCTGTAACCAGTATAGGCAATAACAGAATGTGGAATTCCAATGCTATGTCAGCATTTGTGTTAGCAGAGAGGTTAAGGAGGAGATCCAACAGCGTAACTCAAGTACACGACCTTGCATCTCTACATGAAATTTACAAACAATTTCCAACTTCTACATCCAAAGAAGCAACAACATATGGATTTGGAGAAAGATATAAAGCTACACATCTATCCAGTGCATGCATGGGAGCTCCAATTGCAGACACCCGAGCAGCAATGAAGACAAAAAGGCAGTCAAAGAAGAGCATCCTTGTCAGCTCGGCAGCTTCCGACATGTACGCCCATCAACATTTCACAAAAAATGCAAGGGGTAAGGCATATACTTAAAACTTTCATCATATCAGAACTCTTCACTTACTAACAACATTGAATGCAGGTTCTCTGCCAGCTTTAACATGGAGAGGAATGTCTCTGATCGATGAAATTGCAGAACGCTTGCAGCATCTTGATTTAAATAGAGAAAGCAGCCAAAATGAAGGTCAACATGGGATCATCACCGACCACACCAAGTTTCAAAGGGAGAGTGCCCTTGTTCTTTATCAAAGAGATGGAAGTATGGTCCCTTTTGGAAGTTCGTTAGCTAGAAAACGAAAACCACGGCCAAAAGTTGATGTTGACGATGAGACTGATAGGGTATGGAAGCTTTTGCTGCAAGATATAAACAGTGAAGGCATTGATGGAACAGATGAAGACAAGGCAAAATGGTGGGAGGATGAACGTAGAGTGTTTAATAGTAGAGCAGACTCATTTATTGCGCGCATGCGTCTTGTCCAAGGTAATGTGTAGTAAAGTCTTCGAACTTCCCCAGTGGCTAATTCAAATTGCCAGTTAGACTCCTTCACTAGTCACTAGAAGCATAGGTGGAATACTTTAGGAGTTTAACATGCCATATTATGACAGGCCTGTTTTAGTCTATTGTAATAACCATAAATTTTTATTCTTCCTTTCTTTTGGTGAGTCAGGAGACAGGCGCTTCTCACCTTGGAAGGGATCTGTTGTGGACTCTGTGGTTGGGGTATATCTTACACAGAATGTTTCAGATCATCTTTCTAGGTTAGCTGAAACTACAAGCTTCTACAGTTTTAGAATTTTTTCCTGTCTTCCAGCAAATTCCTAATAACATTGAAAGATGAGTGCAAACAATTACTTAGCGCACTTTGTCAATAAATTACTTACTTTATCCTCTTTGCAGTTCTGCATTCATGTCACTTGCTGCCCACTTCCCTCTGAAGACAGACAGTACTCAGAAGCATGAAGGAAATACAGGTATTATAATTGAAGAACCCGAAGAGTGTGCAACAGACCCCAATGTCTCTATTAGATGGTATGAAGATCAACCAAATCAGTCAACCCATTGTCAGGATTCTTCAGGAGTCTATGGTACTGATTCAAATGAAGAAAAAGCAGTTGTCAATGACTCTGAATCAAGTGAAAATAGCACACAATGCATAAAGTCGGCAGAATGTTCTGTAATTCTACAATCTGATTCTTCTAGAGAAGGCTCAGATCTGTATCATGGATCAACAGTTACGGGTTCCCAAGATCAAAAAGAATTGAATGATTTGCCCTCTTCTTCGAGTTCTGTAGTTTCTTCTGAGAACTCTGCAGTTATTCAAGCTTCAGAAGGAACTGACTCAAGCAACTTTTGCAGCTCCACTTCTTTTTTGAAGCTATTACAGATGGCAGGAACTTCAGGAGCACGAGGAACCAGTTGCCCTGAACATTTACAAGAAGGTGAAAACCTTCCATTCCTTGGCAAGGAACTTGGTGGCCCAGAAAAAAGTGAATTGTCAGCAGAATCAGCACATTCAGCACTGTCTGCAGTGAACCCTCAAAATAAGTTGGACATAGAGACAGTGAATGATGCAGTAGTCAATGTTGAAGTACAATTTGAAACTGAAGATAGTAATTGCAATGTCCAGCAAGTTGTGGAAGCCCCCACCTTTTCAGAAACCATTGCAGATGTCACAGAAAGGGCCAACATAGTTTTTGATTCATGCAAGTCTGAGCAAAGAGGTTTGGAGTCAAACTTGAAAAATGACACTAATCACGCTTGCAGCAAAGTAGACAAAGTAAATGACAGTCCTTCTAAAGCTAAAAATGGACGGCCTGGGAAGGAGAAAGAGGACATAGATTGGGACAGCTTGCGGTTGCAGGCCCAGGCAAACGGAAAGAAAAGAGAGAGAACAAGAAACACAATGGATTCAGTGGACTATGAAGCAGTGAGGTGTGCAAATGTCGATGAGATAGCCCATACAATTAGAGAACGAGGAATGAACAACAAGCTAGCAGAGAGAATCAAGGTACACAAATGAGTTTGCATTGCATGACCTTCTTTGCAATATCTAAGGATAAGAGGACATATGCAACACAACCATAGGACTAAGCTCCTGCTATGTGTGAGGTCCGCAGAAGGGCCGAATCACATTGGGCCTATTGTACACAACTTTCCGTTGCATACTATAGAAACATATGCATCTACAGTATTTATTTTGCCTGTAGTCCCCATGATTGCTGTGTGGAAAATAATAAACTTGCTCTTGCAGGCTTTTCTTAACCGGATTGTTAGTGATCACGGAAGCATTGATCTTGAATGGCTGAGAGATGTTCCACCAGACAAAGCAAAGTAAACCAGCAATTATAATTTATTCTAAATGATCTCCCTTGTGTAAGATTCTAGTCATGAACAAATTATTACAAATTTCAAATGTATGGTTTCAGGGAGTATCTACTGAGCATAAGGGGCTTGGGTCTTAAAAGCGTGGAGTGTGTGAGACTTTTAACGCTTCACCACCTTGCTTTCCCAGTAAGACCTAAAACCAATTCTGGAAGAGTCAAATATATGAGAAATAGCCATTCAATCACACTAATTTCTGTGTTTCTGTAATAAGGTTGACGTAAATGTCGGGCGTATAGCTGTTAGACTAGGGTGGGTCCCCCTGCAGCCGTTGCCTGAGTCACTACAGTTGCATCTTCTGGAACTGTGAGTTTCCTGACCCTAAATCTCTAATTGCATTCATAGTGCAAGGCTAACTCTGTGATATTCCTACAGGTACCCAATACTGGAGTCAATTCAAAAGTACTTGTGGCCACGTCTCTGCAAGCTTGATCAAAAAACATTGTAAGTAGCATCTATTAAACAATTATACATGAAAAATTTGACCGCTCACAGATGTGAAGCTGTGAGTTATAACTAAAAGTAAGTAGTCCAACAACAGTCCTTTGGTAATAATCAAATGATAAAAAGTGTTGTCTACTTGTATGAAGTTTGTTTAGAAACGATTTTCTTTTTCTTCCAATCAATAATGGTCCATTAATTTAAGATCTTACTTACAGATATGAGCTACATTATCATATGATCACCTTTGGGAAGGTATGTCAATACTATTAAATGATATCTCCCAGAAGTAGTAGATATCTGCAATCAAAGACTAAAGCAGCTCTTACAACTCATGTAGGTCTTCTGCACAAAAAGCAAACCCAATTGCAATGCATGTCCGCTGAGAGGAGAATGCAGACACTTTGCAAGTGCATTTGCAAGGTTAGCATATTACTATTTATACTTTCTGCAGCTAAAATACCTCTGTCCTCTTTGTCCAACTATCTTGTTTCTGTACATTAACTATTCTACTCAAACCCAAAGGATCATAGTTCTACTATGTCTTTGGTATGAAAAATCTACTGTGGCAGTGAACCGTTCATCTGTTTCAAGATAACCAGCTAATATATAAAATGAAACCATGATGCATTCTATAAAATAAAATTTCAGTCACTGACGAAGCAGTTTCATGCTAAAAAAGTTTATAAATGCACCCATTTCTGATATAACTTCTTGATGATATCCCTACTGTAAGCACATTTACTGAGATTATAAGACTTGAATGGCTATTTTATCTGTGTAAACATTCAGATACAATGTATTTCATAAACTGGACCTAATAAAAACTCAATTCAGTGCAAGGCTTGCCCTTCCCGCACCAGAAGAGAAAAGCATTGTCAGTGCAACAGAAGATAAAGCCACTAACAACAATCCAACAGAAAATTTCTCTCACCTGCCTCTCCAATTACCTCCGGGCAATGAACAACCAGTCGAGCATCAGAAATTGATAAATTCAGCTCCTATTATTGAAGTACCAGCAACACCACAGCCAATTGTTGAAGTTCCTTCCACACCTGAGCAAGAGCAAATACAGGCACCAGAAATCGACATAGAGGACACTTGCTTGGAAGATCCTAGTGAAATTCCTATGATTGAATTGAATATGACAGAGTTCACTCAAAATGTAAAGAAGTATGTGGAAAACAATATGGAGCTTCATCAGGTAGAGATGTCGAATGCCTTAGTAGCCTTGACTTCAGAAGCAGCATCAATTCCAACACCTAAACTTAAGAATGTTAGCCGGCTCAGAACTGAACATCAAGTGTAAGTAAACAATCCTGACTTTACATTATAAAAATAGAATTATGCTGCTAAAGAAGCACTAACAGGAGTCAAGGATAGACTCTGCTTTTCAAAGTAATACAATGTTTAAACAACTTTTTGTTCTAACTATGAATTTGTTTTCCTCCTACAGCTATGAACTTCCAGATTCTCATCCTCTTTTGGAAGGGGTCAGTATACCACATTAGTTTTATGTCCAACATAACCTGCAGTCAAGAAGATATAAAAACTAGTTACATTTTTCATTTTGCAGATGGACAAAAGAGAACCAGATGATCCTTCTTCCTATCTTCTTGCTATATGGACACCAGGTAGGATCACAAGAGCTGTAATTATACATGGAAGAAATTTTTTTTGGAAGCCTTCCTTCCACTATATCTGGTAATGTGGAAAATTAATGAATTAGCTAGGTCATGCTTAAGGAACTATTAATATAGCTATCACGTTGATAAATATAGAGTACAAAACTCATTGGTTAGTTTAGATCGTAGGTAATATCAGTTAACTTGACTGATTTTATCGCTTGTATCAAATCCATATCAGGTGAAACAGCAAACTCAACGCAACCTCCAGAAACTCAGTGCAACTCTCAAGAATCTGGCACACTATGTGAAGATGAGACTTGTTCCTCATGTAACAGCATACGTGAAGCACATTCTCAAACAGTAAGAGGGACTCTTCTGGTAAGAAAATCCATAGAGACTCTAATAGTGGTCATTTCATACGAGTAAATGGCCAAGAAGATACACACAATATGATTAATCATTGTTCTTGTCAATAGATACCATGTCGAACAGCTATGAGAGGAAGCTTTCCGCTCAATGGTACATATTTTCAGGTCAATGAGGTGAATATAACCAACTTTTAGCTCATTCACAGTTTCACACGTCAGATACTAGCTTTCACATCAAATAATGCTTAGTTCATTGATAGAAATTACTTTTCAGGTGTTCGCGGACCATGACTCTAGCCTTAGCCCAATCAATGTGCCAAGGGATTGGCTGTGGAATCTCCCACGGCGGACTGTCTACTTTGGAACCTCAATACCCACGATATTCAAAGGTGAAAGAACCACTAAACTGATGAAATCTCATTTAGGAAGTTTTGGGAGTAAAATAACATTGAAATCTGTTGTGTTCATCAGGCCTAAACACAGAAAGTATACAACACTGCTTCTGGAGAGGTATGTAATGGAAAATTCTTCAGATTTTTTCAGTGTAAAGCTAGCTGCTTAACCATTTCAACAAAGTAAATCCCTGAAATCACTTGTAAAACTAGCTTTACATTGAGATGGCATGCTGTTAAAACATAGATAAAATGGATCACAGTCTAGTCTGTTTAAAATTTAACATGCCATGGTCAAAACAAAAAATGAAAAGAAGCATCAGAAGACCAAGGAAACAAGGATTATATAACCACTCGTAGCCAGAAGCAAACCTAAAACTTAGGAAACGAGAATCAACATTATCACCTTGGTTGAGAATCCTATTTATTTTTCTTCTAGCTCTCACAACATTGAGTTCCCCGGTCCTTACCTTCACCAATCTGATCCCCTAAAGAAAATCCCCCAGGCTAGGGGCTAGGGGCTAGAACATACAATAGTTGTACTTTTAGCTTAGGACCATGGTAGTCTACAATGACAATTTATGTTGTTCTATTCTTTGACTAATTCATCTGATGATTCATTTTAATGCAAAAATGACTTCTTTATACTCTATGAACAAGAATCTTGTTTTCAACATTATCTTTTCAATTTTAAGTGTGAGACCCTTGGGACAACAAGCATTCCTAGGACTCCTTTTATGGTATGTATGAAGCAGGACCACAAATATTAGGTGTACACACATAGCTGTAAGATTTATTTGAAAAAAAGACAATGGCTTTGAACACATGTTACAAAAGGTCTGAGATAAGTACTAAAAGCATACAATAATAGTAAAAATGCACCATTTTTGACAGTTAATATTTTGTTCCACACAAATGGTAATATTTAGCTATGACAATAGAATATTAGCAAACAGGAAGAATTTGACATCCCCTGCTGCAAAACCTTTTTGCTTTCTGATGAATAGCTATTGTATTTTCCCAGGGTTTGTTTGTGTACGAGGATTTGATCATAAGACACGAGCTCCTCGACCGCTATTGGCAAGGTTTCATTTTCCAGCCAGCAAGTTAAATAGGACTAATGGGAAAACAAATGAAGACAAAGGAGTAGCCTCTTGAATATAGCTATCCAGGTAGCTCGTGCCATAATCAATCTAACAACATTCAATATTATGCAGTTCGAAACCAGTCGGTAAAAAAGAAGATAGGTATCTGGTTAACTTGTAAATGAATTTAATAAGTAATTTTTTAGGTAAAAGTAATGGAGTTTCTTTAGTTAGTGACAATTTATTGAATTATTCAGTTTATTCCCAATTAGTTTGCTTAAATTCTGCAATTTACATATCCTTTCTCTTTCAAGTCAAGGGAAAGAAACTAAATTGACACCAGTAGGAAAATCAGATCTAATCTCCGTCTGCAGAACAGACTTTCAGAGCCCGTTATCTATCTTCAGATTGCTACAACACAATAGTGTTGCGTAATAGCCTAAACTGGACAACATTATAATATTTTCTGTTTTTTGCTGCACATAATATGAAGTAGTAGTGAAGGTGAACTTGTGAATGCACCCGCTAATGGTATCTTAACGTATTGAAATCTCATTAAATCAAGCTACGTGACATAACTGGAAAAAAGAGAGGAGTTTTTACCTTGTAACTTTGTGAAGCTGAGAAAATCCTGCATAACAATTTCAGCAGTTTTGATGACAAATTCTCAACCTGAACAAGTGCAAACGTAGATTCAACATTTACAACGAATTGATTCAAAAGTGGTTGTTGCACACGGGTACTACTTGCAAATTTTTTCACATATATATTATATACACGCGATTCAAGTTAAAAGAAATGAATTCAACCAATAGCTGGATTTACTACTTTGCACATCACATATTGATATATGAGTGCACATTGACCGTACCTTGCCTTGCAATAGAGAAATTGTTTTTAATGGACACTAAGCTTACATAAAGCATTTTCAAACCATTTGACAAGGGGAATACAGAAATGAGAATGGTAACAACGCTAAGCAAGTGTATGTGCACCAGAATTGTCAACAACTCACAAATTTAGATCAAAGCACATAAAATAGGTGATAACACTGCTTTTCCGGGACCAACAATTTTGTAAAATAAACTACACACAATTATGAATAATAACACATTCATTGCGGTCATATATGTGAACGTAACAACTTCGAATTGACAACAAACTGCGCATTAATCATCAAGTTAAATTGATGACCGATAATCATTATCAAAATAGCACACAAAGCATAGAATGTTAGAAATTGAAACATACCTTTGGTATTCAAATTCAAGCCGTCTTACTTGAGTCACAGATATTTCATCAAATTTCTCCATCCTCTCGGCTTCGGAGTAACTCGATCATTAATGCAGATATCTGCATCCTCCCTGCTACGAAACTGCAAACATGAGAAAGTTCAAAGGATGAACACATTCAGGATCTGCAGTCGATCCATTAAAGGATCCGAGATTCAAACTTTATGAGCTTAGAATTCAAAATTATAGTTTCGAAATAAGAACAGTGTATCTGTTGCCTACAATGGTAGAGAGAAAAGAGGAAAATGTGGATAAATGCAGAGTCTCTGTTCTTTAATGCGTTTATATATATGGGAAATTTTCCCTCCTTATAGCTTTTAGAGTTCCCTCCCTTTTTTTGGCTCTCCGCGTTTTGAGCAAACGCGCCATTCGCGAGTCTGGGTTGCACTGAACCAGCATTTTCCAAACCCGTTACCCAACTCGATTGGTCGGTGGCTCTTATAACTCGACCCGATTAGTAATGATGAAGTTTTGGGTAGGATCTAGCTTGAATTTTTGGGTTCATTATGAGCTCCGAGATACTTAATTTATATGTTGTGTATTAAGAAAATTAAAAAATAAAATTAAATTGTTATTATATATTAACTTGAAATCGATATAAGAACTTACAAACTTTAAATATGAAAAAAATAATAGACAAAAACATAATTAAATTATTACTTTTTTGCGAGTTTCACATATCATCAATTAGTTATTCTTTTTTCTACTTGAATATCACTGTCTGTATCTTTTTCTATCTAAATTATCACCTTCCATGTCTTCTGTCCGAACTATCATCATCTATAATTAAACTACTTCTAATTAAGAAAATATTTATTAAAGTTTGATAATAATGCTAATAAATCGGATAATGTTTTAATGGAATATTTATGTATTAAAGTTTTACAATACTAACTTCGATTGAACTAGTCATATGAAGTTAAGAATCGAGATACAACATAGAAAAATAGCTTTCGCCTAGAGTGATAAGATCATTTTGGACATTAGAAAGTGACTTATTTTTAATATTTACTTAAAAATAGTTCCATTATGCCAAACAGAGATTAAGGATATTATTCGCAGGATGTGAAAGGAAAAATTGATTGAGTCGGACAAAATTTGGTGGGATACTAGAAAAGTGCAGCCAGGATAAGTTTGTGGTTGTCTAGGTTGTTTAATGTCATTTTAAGATGATGAAAATGTTCAAAAAAGAAATGTAGAGTAGAATGTTTTCAAGGTACAAAAATAAGCGTGATAGAGATCAGAGAACGAGATGTGGAGCATTAATGAGAATCAGTTCAAATTTATGCTGGAATGCTCAATTATAGAAGTAATTCATCTTGTAAAAAAATTGACATAATAGTGTGGCAAGAGGAAGAAGGACTTACACATATTGTTCACTAACCTAAAAGAAACTTACAATGAAGTCCCAAGAAATATCTGTTGACACCCAATTTTGACCGGCCTTTTGATAAATTAGTGTCAAATTAGTCATCAAATTTTGTTTCTTATTTTAACGATTTTGAACTATATTTTTCAAAAAAAAAAATTAAAAAAATTAAAATTAAAATCGCGCGTGGGGGCCACGCGCCCCCAAATCCTCAAAACCCCAAATCCCTTATTATTTTCCTTTCTTCTTCACCTCGCCAAAACCCCAGAAAACCAAAAACAGAGCCAGGCGACCAGAGCCCTCGCCGCCGTCGTCCCTCCGTCGCCATCGCCGACTCTATCTCCCTCACTCGCCTCTTCTTCT
>JAOTQR010000002.1:19399797-19422329 GCA_025774065.1 Solanum ossicruentum | reverse complement strand
TTTATGGTTTCCTAATTATCCGTAAAATTAGGTGGCGACTCTGTGTCTTTTCGAATCTCGAGAATTGATTTCGCTTAAATTAATTAAGTTTGGATCAATCCTTGATTTTCGAATTATTTTTCAATTATTTTTAAAGTCGGTCATTTTTTTGGTATAACAATGTCTTATAGAGATATTTGGAGGCTAGAGGCATCTATTTGACATACATTAGGGCGATCAAATATATGATAGAATCAAAATTAGATTAAAATAGTGAGAGAAGACTTTTGAGATGTGATAGGTTTGCATTGGAGAATTAACTCATAATTCATTTTATTTGTCTTGGTTATGGATGAGTTAATATAAAATAGACACAGAGAGATATACATGGTGTATACTGTATATGAATGACATAGTTCTAATTAATGATACTCACGAAAAAGTTAACGCGAAAGTTGGAAGTTTGAATGTAGACCTCAAAAGTCGAAATGATTTAGCTTAAAAGGAATCAATACAGGATACTTAGAGTGCAAATTCGACGACGTAATACATGAAGTCAGTATGAGACGAGGCTTGACATGCAAGTCCTCCCAACAAGAGGAAAACTCAAATATCTTGAATCTATGGTCCAAGAAAATTATGAGATTGCGAATATTATGTGCGATGTGGATGAAATAGTGGACGAACACTTTCACAAGTTTATTTCATGCTTATGCAGTCATACTTACCCTTTTTTAAGCTTAAAAATTAAGTTATTTGACCTTTGGAGTAATTGAAATCATTTGTGATCCGTTCGATATTAAATGAGAGTTTTTGATGTGAGAAATGATTAGTGAGCCACATTGAAAATCTTATTTTATGATTTTTGAAGAAAATTTATATTTTTTACCGACTTTCACCATATTTATCTTGAAAACTAGTTATATAAAAAAATACGTCTATTAAAAAAACTAGTTAAATACAGAGAATTTAAATTATTTTCTCATATGTCTCAATATGACTTTTTTTTAATTGAGTTTCTGTAGTTCTATTATTCATACTCAATTCATAATCTTTTAGATATGGTATATTGATAATATCCAGTGCTGTTTTACATGTCAATACATTTATATATTGATGTTATTTGCAATACATTATTTTACGATACAAATTTTGATACTCGAATTTAAATTCACAGCTAGATGATTTATTAAGTTCTAGCTGTTATAAAAGGCTAAACTCATTATTATTATTCTTAGCTTTTATATAGTTCAATATTAAATCACATAAAATGTCAGAGTAAAGGTTCACATATGAGAAGTTATTTGTTTGAGTTTTGGAGGTCGATTTAGAAAGTGAATTATAGTTTCAACATTAAATACCCATGACAGAAGTGCAGTCATATGGATATATACGAACTCTTATATTAGTGAGATATAGTGATGACTGATAGTGATAATTATCAATAGTGATCGGTTCGGTGGTTGTTATGATACTAATTATCAGTGATAATGTTTGTAATTGATGATAATTGACTATGATGATTGATAGTGATAGTATTTATACCTAATATAGGCAACCATGAGTGATAGATGATAATAACTGATAAATGGATGTGGGGATGATAAAAATGATAATGGTGAATTGATGACAGTAATTAGCAATGACAACGAATGAAATATGTTGAGACTTCCATCTTAAAATCATTGAATGAACGTTTTTAGATATTAAGACTTTATAATTAAATGAATAAAAGCTTAGAAGGCTTGATTCTTTAAATATTAGTCTTAATTAAATGAATAACCTTAGAAGGCTTAGTTCTTTAAACGTTAATGATTACACTTGATTAAGATCACGAATTTTTATTTATGATGTTATCTTTTTGAAGTAAATAATTAAAAAAAGGAATATAGAACTATTTATATAAAATTAGTATCAGTTACCTTTTTTTGACTTAGACGAAATATCAATATCGATAATATTCACCAGTTCACTACCATTTACACTTATGATTAAATGTAAAATTGGTAAATTAAAAGACATACCAAATAAAATTAATATATCTATCCTTTGTAATTTGATTTGTGTGGCTCATGTTGAAGTTCAACAAGAAGAATCATCTTTTTTTCCTCCTTTTGATAGAGTGAATCTCTAAATAGTAAAAGAATAATCTAAGAGAAAGAATAATCATTACAAAATTAAAAAATTTGTAAATAAATAATAAATAATACATGATAAAATATTACTCGATTCTTCTTATTGATTTAAATTTATTATATAGTTATTTCATAGACTTAGTAAAAATGTGTGTTAGATAATACTTTGCCATGAATTATTGAGGCATACTCAATCAATTGATAAACACAATCGTATGTTAATTCCATGGCTTCATCATACCTCCATACTACTGTAGTCACATGTAATAAATGATAGTCAAGTAATATTTGCCGGAAAAATATATATTATTATATTTAAAAAATTAAGTATAAAATATATAAATTAAAAAATATTTTTCATACACATATATTAAATTTTAACATTCTTAAGAAAAAGAATTGATTTCGCTATTGTTACCTACTCGTCTGTAACCTATTTATACCCAACTACAATCGATTTCCTTACTTTTTTAAATAACAAAACCACAATTATTAAAAAAAACTTAAACGAATCATTAAACAATGTGCATCTTCTATTTCATATTACTTAGTTCCTGTTGATGGAACATAATTTTAAATAAGAACAATAATATATTCAGTGAAATATAATAAGTGGGACCAAACAGAATTTTAAATAAAAATATTTAATTAATGGTGTATTATTTTACTAAATTATTGATTTTAAATTTAATTGTTATTATTTTATTAAATCATGTAACATTAAGATTAATTTGAAGAAAAACTAAAATTTTCTTAACTTGTTAAAATTAAATAAATAAAATAAAATTATCTACAACAACATACCCAGTGAAATCCCACAAGAGAGGTGTGGGATGATAGATGTACACACATCTTACCACTATCTCATAGAAATAGAGAAATTATTTTACGAAAATCCTCATCATAAAATTTATAAACAAAATAAACTAGATATGAAATCAAGAAAGAAAAAAACAAAAACACACGATAACAAGTAAATATGTGACAATCAAGCATATTATTATACTAAAATAAAAATAATTAACAAAAAAAGAGTGCAGCAACGTACAATGAAGTGGCTAAAAGCCAAGTTCAGCTCACCAGAAGAGGAAAAAACAAGTAAAAGGTCAGAAGCCGGAAACGTTCACGTATTCACGCACAATCTTTCCGCCTCTTGACCAAACAGCCCCACTTGCTATAATTAATTCAAATAAAGCCCGTCATTCTGCTTCAATAGTCTTTTACACCTTAAAAGTTCTCAGGATATTACAAATACATCCATTTTTTCCATCATCTTGAAAAGCTGCACGGTTACAGTGTAATGGCAGTTGTGAGTTGAACATTTTTGTACAGGGAAATGTCTGGTAGACGATGGAGTTATGCTTTGTTGAATCAAATTCCTGATGATAATTTTTTCCAGCCGTCGGCGCCAAAGTTCTCCGTCGGAGCTGGTGTACCGCCTTATTGTGAGTGTAATTCCGGCGAGAAGAAGAGAGGTAAAGTATTTGATTGGGACTTGATTGATCACCTCATGATGCAATCACAAAGCCGGGTCGGATCATTTCCGGTACCCGGTTCGATCGGGTCGCAAAGGCAATCAAGTGAGGGTAGCTTTGGTGATAGCTCGCTTTCTGGGGAGAACTATGTGGAGACCTCTTTTGGGAATAAGAATGACGGCTGCGGGTCATCGGTGGTAAGGAGCTGGGCGCAGCAGACAGAGGAGAGTTATCAGCTGCAGTTAGCGTTGGCAGTAAGGCTCTCTTCAGAAGCAACCTGTGCTGATAGTTCAAACTTCTTGGATCCTGCGACTGACGTATTGGCATCCCGAGATTTAGAATCTTCTGCATCGGCGGAAACAATGTCACATCGATTGTGGGTATGAGGTTTATTGCTCAGCATTTCTATGATGTAGGAATCCTTAGAGCATTTCATATTTGTTAAAAGAGAGAATTAAGAGGAATTGGTTAGCAATGATTTTCAACTTGGACGGATGTAGTGTAGAAGCTAGTTGGTTGAAACTGGTATGTTTAATAAATAGACTTAGAACTTATTGAATTGTGATAGAATTTTGAACTCAAACTCATAAAGTTCAATGCCAGATCCATATCCGATTAGAAATGTCTTAGCTGATTAAGTGGTGGATTCTGAGAGGCTCCGAGTTTCCAACCCAAAATTTCAAGGTTATAGCTGAAATGGGCAAGACTTTTATAATCATGTAGAACAATAAATGACTACATATCATCCCACACATGATCTATAATATGATCACATGGGTGTTAGGATTGGTGTTCCAAATGTTTGGCTCTTATACTGTGTGAGAAGATTGATCATCCCACCTCAATTCTTTGACATTAAGTGGAATTATCCAGGATCTTCTTTTTTAAACTCTTTCAGAAGTTCTTAGACATCCTATGCAGTACAACATTATAACTCAATTTAGGATTCGATGAAATATCTCCACGCCATAAAGTAGGCAATTAAGCGGGCAATGAATGTGCTTCCATAAAGTAGGCGATCACACGGGCAATGAATGTACTTTTCAAATGCAAATACACGCATGATTCCTATCTCTTACGTACAATAACCCAATGTTAGACCCACAATCCACACTCCAAAGGTCTAACTCTGCCTATGCGATTGAATGTTAGTTCCATATTGGTTGGGAGTGTGAGTTGAGCTGTGGGTGTCTTAGCGTTCCATATGATTGAGAGTATAGATTGTACTCTCTTTATATAGTTTCAGATAATTCTTAATGCTTAAACTAGCTTTTGGGTGGAGGCAGGCCTAATGCCCATTTCTTTAACTTCCTTTCCCAATTTCAAGATATCTTAATAATTTTACTCACAGCATCTTTGTTTTTTGTACTATGTGTTAAGACTCTTAAATCTCAAAATTTGATATGGAGGTGAAAAATAGTTGATTGCTTGTGACAAGGGAAGATGGCCTAGTTGTAATCCACGCCTTCAACTTTAAGGTTGGGGTTTCAAGTCACTAAAGGAGTAAAGTGGCAAAGGACAACTGATGGGCTGCCTCTTGGTTAGGGAAATGGAGGGAGTCGAACTGTTTTTAAGTGCTAATCTCAATCACCTCTTTTCTGCTTTCTGCTTTTCTAATTATTCTTTCTTTGTTGCCAAATACAATGAGGCTGAGCCGTTTACACTACCTATAAAATTTTAAGCCTTCCTTATAGTCAAAATGTGTCTCAGCACTGACAAACCCCTTCCTTGTTTCTATAAGTCCCTAGAAATGATACGATAAAAAAGAAGCTTGATCACATATTCTTCTATTATTTTCTTGTTTTGTGGGAACAGGAGCTTCTTCACACTACCTTGAATGACTTTTTGAATGCAGTCATACTCACCCATTGACGAGACATTGACTTTCTATTGTGATTTTCTTATTTTATCTTCTTATGAATCTCTTTGCATTTCAAATCGAGACAGTTTCCGGATATTCCAGGTCATCATTCCTAAAGTCATATATTTGTCGCTTTATTTTATGCCAGATGAATGGATGCTTGTCATACTTTGACAAAGTCCCTGATGGATTTTATTTGATCTATGGAATGGATCCATATGTCTGGACTCTCTGCTCAGTTCTGCAAGAAAGTGGCCGTATTCCATCAATTGAATCATTGAAGGCAGTTGATCCTTCTAAAGCACCATCTGTTGAAGTGATTTTGATTGATTGGTGCAATGATCTCCACTTGAAGGAACTGCAGAATAGAATTCATAGCATATCCCCTAGTTTAATAACCCCAAAAGAAGCTGTTGATCAGCTTGCCAAGCTGGTTTGTGATCATTTGGGGTGAGTACTGGAAACTTTTTCTTAGAAGCTCCAACAGATGCACCTTTTTTCTTTTTCTTTTTGTAATTAGCTTTATTCTCTCTGTGAAGGGGTGCAGCTCCTGTTGGAGAAGAGGACTTGGTTTCCATGTCTAAGGGGTGCAGTGATGACCTGAAGGATTGTCTTGGATCTATCGTGCTTCCCATTGGTAGCCTGTCTGTTGGGCTTTGCAGGCATCGAGCCTTGCTTTTTAAAGTATGTACCAGTTTAGTTGGTTCTGTCATAAGTCGGTATATCTAATTTCTAAAGGAATCTAAATAAAAATCAGACTAATGGTGAATTTATCACTAAATAGAAACCATACTGATAGTGTAGTTATTTTTGAGTTCTTCAGCGCTTAGAGTGAATATTGTTTGCAATCCATAGTGTCTTTCCTTGGATGTCCTTTACAAGATTAATGTTTTATCACTTACTTCAATGTAATCATTACAGGTGCTAGCTGACATCATTGATTTACCATGTCGAATTGCCAAGGGATGTAAATATTGCAATAGCTCCAATGCTTCCTCATGTCTAGTTCGATTTGGACTTGACAGGTAAAAGTTCAGATTACATATGGTGTATATTATAAGCTTTAGGTCATTTGAAGACAAATCTTACCAGGATAGAAAGTGGGAAAGAATACTCAATTTGCCTTTTGTATATCTTTGTGCTAGACAAGTATAGTTTTGGGGATGGTGTGTTGAATCCTTAACGGATGGTAATTGATGATGGCACTTACTTTTGTTTGAAAACTAATACTCCTCATGTATATTGTATGAAATGATCAAGATTTACTTTCCTAGTGCTATTATGCATCTGCTGATAACGTTGTATAAATGCTTTCTTCCTTCTTACCTGGTGATTTATTTATGCCATGCTCAATTTCCAATGTTTCTTTTTATTTTTTTGAGTGCTTTCTTCGGTTACATAAAGCTGGTGAAGAAAAAGAAGTTCAAAATGTGATTTATTCGTCAAAAAAAGCAGTTCCGTCACACACACACACAAACATTCAGAAAAATGACTGGCAAAATTTCTTATTGTAATATGTGACCTTTCTGATGTGATTAAATGTATATATCTTTAAAGATTCAGTCCCTGGCAGAAGTTTGCTTCTCTTAGTACCTGCTGCAGCATTCTTAGAAATTTTGGAATTAAGATATTTGAGTGTAATGGTGATTCTTGCTAATATATAGAAATTGAATTTTTTAAAAGAAACTTGAAAAAATTGATTCACTGTTGACGAGATGGGAAATGTACCTTAACTTGTCATACTCACACAGATTCTAAATCATGATCCAAATCCCAATGCAAAGAAGATCCTTCTCTGTGCAGAGCCCCAAATGCAGAGAAGAAGATTCAAAGGACTAGAAGCAAGTAGAATCAGATATCGAAAGCAGATAGAAATTATTTTTCTCACTGCTACTTTGAGTTGGAATTAGATTAGTAATTGGATGTGTCTGTTATCTTCAGCTGTTGAACTTTTCTGCTGGATTCAGTCAACATGATAGACATATATAGTCTTAAAATATGCTTAATGTTTGTGTGCTATGTGGTTAGCCTCATATTAGGGAGGATTGCTAGGCATTGACATGTAACTCTTCACCATACAGGGAGTACCTGGTTGATTTGATCGTTAATCCTGGAGTTTTATCCGAACCGGATTCCTTGCTCAATGGTCCATCTTCCATCTCTATTTCTTCACCTTTGCGCTTTCCGAGATGCAGACAAGTTGAACCTACAAGTGATTTCAGGTCACTGGCCAAACAGTATTTCTTGGATAGTCAATCCCTTAATCTACTGTTTGATGATTCTTCAGCTGGTGATTATCTAACGCTTAACTGCTTAAAAAATGCATCGTTGTTGTTTATTTTGTTTGTTTTGAATTATCCTTTTCCCGAATTTACTTGTTCTTTGCCATGATATGCTGAGAGATATTCAGGTTCATACACAAGTTTAGAGTTGCTTCAGTCTAGCATGCTACATTCCACCAAAATATTCCTTTGTCCCAAGTTTCCTTTCATTTTGGATCAGAAGTGTTTGGGATCTGATAATCCGTTGAGCTTATTATAATATCCTGAAAAGTTTGGCAATATACGTACTTGAACGAAGTGTACTTTCAGCTCGCTTAGAACTTTATTCATTGCTGTGATGACCGAAAACATAATTTAATACATCGGTAATCCAGAGTTCCATGTGCCTTTTCTTTTGGAACAGGTAAAGTGGTGCATATTATCTAGAATAAAATTAGAAACCTGGGACTAAGCTGGTGCCTGGATAATTACAAAGTGTGAAATCCTGTTGTACAAAAACAAAAGAAGGTTTCCACCAGAATAAGCACGTATTTTAATAGTGAATCTATGAACTCTAACGTACTATGTTCATCTTTAACATCTTGTAAGGTGTACCAAAAAGCCAAAAGCCATATGCACTTGAATTTATTCTCCGGAATAGTCTCTGTTTTCCCTTTGAAGCATCTAGCATTTTTTTCCTTCCATATAGCCCAACACACACAACTGAGCAGAGTCTTCCATATTTTTCTTACTGATCTCTTCAATCCCCCAGCTTACAAAAGATCCTTTACAGTGAAAGGATTACAAATGAATTCTAATAGATTGAAGAGAAGGGCCCAAATCTGGATTGTCACAGGACACTGTAAAAAAAGATGACTGGTGCTCTCCTCTGCTTTGTTGCACAGAAAACATCTGCTGCAAAATATATAAACCTCTTCTCCGGAGTTTTGCTTTAGTGAGACATGCATCATGTGAGGATAGCCGCAAAAAAAAACTGACCTTATAGGGTGCTTTCAGCTTCCATAACAGCTTCCAAGGCCAAACTAAGCTGCTGTCCTCTATGCTGTCAGTGGCTTGTAACAGGAATTAACAGAGAAAATTCTAGTACTCTGTCTAATCCGTTGTAAGTTTCAGGTACTTCCATTCTATGCCACCTTCTCTCAATCGTGCAATAGCAGCGTCATTCTAGAATTTTCCAATCAAAACACTCTCTGCGAAGCTCTAAGCACCAGCTATTTCCATTTTGACAGTCTGAGACTGAATTCCCTGCATTTATTCTACTCTTTAAATGGCATAACACAGGACTGAAGAAAGTATCTTGTTTTTGTTATATATATTGTTCCAGAGACTAATTTTTTGTTTCATTTTGGTAAAGTACATGCCTTTCCATTTGGACCTGTAATGGGTCATAACACAGATCTTTTCTCTAGTTCATCAAGATCAAGACACTTCCCCTGTGATTTCTCAAGATTACACTGAACTCTGCTTGTAGATATGGTACTTGAACATTATTCATAGTCAAAGAGGCTAGCAACGTTGGTTGTCCTTGAATAAATGTTCATTTCTGGAGGTAACCAAATTGAGTTTAACTCAACAGATACACTTCTTCTGGCATCCTTGCTCCCTCGCAGCCTACTGTTGCTTCTTTCTCTTTATATGCCAGTACATTTCCAAAACTTCTAAAACTGTAAGTGAGTATTACTGAGCAATCAGCAAAGTGTAAAGAAAGATATACATGTGTTTCAGAATGCCAAGTTTGGCTACTTATATGGTACCAGAATGCCTTCAGTGTAGACCATAATTTTTTGTTCAACAGGCCATCTTGTTCTATTTTCTTCATTTTTACCCTTTGATTTATTCACTGGTTTAGATAATTCGATTAAAAGGCTTGATACTAGCTACACTTATGAAGTTTAGATGTTGATGTTTTGATTTTCTGAAAGATTGATAATTTTTATGCTTACAATGCGTGTGTACACACGCATACATATATGTATGTATGTTCTTTCCATTAAAGGCTTGATACTAATTTCATATATCAATGCAAAGTGTTGACATTTGAGGTTTTTTGATGATTGAACTGTTCTTTTATATAGGTATACATATATATTCATTTTTTTCACAGGCAAATGGTTTTATTCATTTTGGAAACTCACATATAGAAGTAGTATAATCAAAAGTAGAACACCTACACAAAAATATGGTTTTCTACAAATGACACCTATCATACGAACAGGGACCTCTTGGGTGTACCAAAAACTAAGAATAACAAACTATTGCTTAAATCTGCATCTATCCCCTCAAGCTCTCGTATTTTTCTCCTTCCACAGGACCCACATGATGGGTTGGGGTGACATCCTATGCCTTATTTCTTCTCTTTGTTGTTCTAAAGGAGCAGCTTCTTTAGTGAACTTGGCATGGTCAGCTGCACCTTGAGCTAGTTCCAGACAACCCATAATCGTGCATCAACCTGACAATGCAATAAGAGGTGGTCCGTATTTTCACTTGAACATCTGCACATAGAGCAGTACTAGGTAAGATATGTGATCCTCTTCTTCCACAAGTTTCCAGCTGTCAGAACTGCTCCCTTGCTGCCAGCCAAGCAAAGCAAACCTTTTTATGTGTGCTGTGAATCCAAACTAATACATGCAGGAAGCCCATCCTTCCTCACCAAAATCTTGTAGTATACTTTAATTGGAAAAACTCCATCTCTCCTTGCTTTCCATCTCCACAAGTCCTATCTACTGATAGTTGAGTTTTGTTTGTAGAGAATTTCAATCAACCTTTGGAAATTCATCATCATATATACATGTATATTTTATATATTTTGTTCTTGCTTCGTTTTTTCTGGGACAACCTAAAGTTATAATACGCGAAGACAAATTAATAACACTATTGTATCTACCTTGTGCCTTGACCTTTAACTAGGAATGTAGATATAAGAAAAATATGGAATCTTTTTTTCAACTTGTGCAACTAAAATGTTACTATTTTGTTTATGGAAAATTTCTCTTCAATTTTGCTAGTGAATACTTGATCCATCTAGTCCTGTTTCAGGATTCATAATGATTAGTATTTGATGCAGAAGCTGTAAATGATGGAGATGCAGGACAATCAGCGAGAAGTTGCATGGATAGAATCAATGCTGTCCCTAGTTCAAGTAATCGTGATGAAATTACTCAGTTACCTCTGCCTCCATTAAATGCATGGAAAAAGGGACGAGATAAAGAATCTCAACTTTCTAAAGTGTATAATCCTCCAAGTATGTTAAACCCAATGAACATGGACAAGGACTTGGTCCTTGTGAAGCATGTCCCTCCAATACGGAAAGATGCTCAATCACCAATGGCACAAGCAGATACAGTAAGCAATGCTAGGTTCCTTGCTGGAGGAGGTCATGTCGTTTCTGCTATATCAAGTGAAGAACTTGCTCTTGATGTAGAAGAGTTTGATATTCCATGGAATGATCTGGTTCTGAAGGAGAAAATTGGAGCAGGTAATCTGTCTGCTGGATTTTGGCCGTTTGAATAGTGTGAGCTCTGTGGTCCCTTGGTTAAATGTCAGTTATATTCTGATATATTTTTTTCCTTGAGGGGACACAGTATATTGAGATTGTACAGTACGATAACATTCTTATTTGATTTAGCTAAACACAGTGTCTATTTTCAGGGTCTTTTGGTACTGTTCACCGTGGTGATTGGCATGGCTCTGTAAGATACTTATCCATTTAGATCTCAGTTTTTGAAAATCGTCTATCTGAATAATATCTCAATGTATCTTTTACTTTGGAGATCCATTTATCCAATGTGACCTGTTTTGTCTCTATTGTACTTCTTTTGAGGGGAGAACCATATTTTTATTGTATTTTATATGAGTTGAGCTCTGAAGCTCCCTCTCGTATATTTTTTACTGGCTTTTTTTCTCTCTATCTTTCAGATTTTATCCTTTTTATGTTGGGGAGGAAGGGTAGCATTTTTTATGTCTATTAGAGATATAACCATGTGAAGCCTGCTATATATTGTTGGTTTTCCTTCATGATTGCATCTCATGGAAGTTTGTATCATTTAGGATGTTGCCGTGAAGATTCTCATGGAACAAGATTTTCATGTGGAGCAATTCAAGGAATTTTTGAGGGAGGTATGTGTCTTCTCCCTTAACTTCCAACTAGCAATTAGGAAGAACAAGAAAGGGACCAGGATGCTGCACGGTGATTGAGATCTGCGTACATCAGTTTTGTTATTTGTTTTCCCTTCTACTTCTTCTAATTCTGCTATTTCTTTGGTTGTACTAGGTTGCAATTATGAAGCGGTTGCGACATCCAAATATTGTACTTTTTATGGGTGCTGTTATTCAACCACCAAATTTGTCCATAGTCACAGAATATTTATCGAGGTCTTAGCCTATTTTCCTCTTTAGATTATCAGAGAAAGCATTATGTTCTTCCGAATTAGGCTGACCGACTGATTGGCGTGTTATCATGTATTTCAGAGGTAGCTTATATAGACTTCTTCATAAACCTGGTGTGAGAGAGGTGTTGGATGAAAGGCGTCGGCTGTGTATGGCTTACGATGTGGTATCGAACTATGGATAAATATGTCCTACTCCTCTCTTCTTTCTCAGTTTTTTTTCCCAACTGGGGTTGATCTTTTAATATGATCCCATGCAGGCAAATGGGATGAATTATCTTCACAAACGCAATCCTCCCATTGTGCACCGAGATTTAAAATCTCCAAATCTTCTAGTGGACAAAAAATATACAGTGAAGGTGAGAGTTAAAACTTCTTTAGCAAGCATAAAGGTTCAATCCTCTTTGTCATGATTGATGTATTCTCAGACTTGGCTGTCGGAGTAGTCAAATCTGAAGGGAGCATCATTCTGGATAGAGTTTGATAGACGCTTTCAATGCCAACTTCCTCAGACATTTCCCAAGGGTCAATTGAAACATATAGAAGTCATAGTTACAGAATCTTTCTAACCTAATCAAACTTGCTGAAGAATATAAAGCAAGTGGTGAACCTGCAAGTATTTATCAGCTCTCTGATGAGAATCAATGTTGCATTTCATGAAATGGGTTAATTTCCAATAAGAGGGGATATATCTTGAAAATTCTGTATAAAGGGAAAGTCGTTATGTATTATTTTACATTTTGGAGGAAGTTTGGTCCATAATCTTTCCTTGTGATCATCTAGATATATGCCATCTATAAAGTTTTTTTTCAACTGCCATGAATCCATCATGTTTCAAGAAATTTAGGAGTCAATATGAAAAGGAAGTTTAGTTTGTCATTCAAATTCTCTTATTATGTTTTTCCATAACATATCTTCTCCTCTTTTTTTTTAAACCTCTTGGTGTATTAGTTTCTTTCTTAATCGTTCAATTTGACTTTTCAAACCCAATGGAAAAAGATCTTTTAAAAAATAAACTCAAAAGTTCTTGAGATCTGATTGAGAATTTGCTTGAGAAAGAGGAGGTGTTTTGGAATGTCCGTGATTTTTAAGAATGCTCTGTCCTTTATAGGTCAGCCGTATCTGTAATGTAGTGTGACTATGTCTTATATTACCTCTACTTTTAGTTGTGATTGATGCTTAATGATGAGAAAAGATATTGCAAGTTAACATTATAGTTTACTCTTTGAGTTTGGCCAGAATATGGATATTTATATGAAGCTATTATTTCTCTTTGTTCAGTAAAAGGTACTAAATGTTCTCTCTTGTGTAATGTCTTCATCAGATCTGTGATTTTGGTCTTTCTCGTTTCAAAGCGAATACATTCCTTTCATCAAAGACTGCTGCCGGAACTGTAAATTCTTGATTCAACTCTGGTGCCTTTGTGTGCTGTTAGTCTGTGACTTTTTTCTTGATTATTGTATTGAAAAACAAAATGATTTGGTTCTTATTGTGACAGCCGGAGTGGATGGCGCCTGAAGTTATTCGTGATGAACCATCAAATGAGAAATCTGATGTATACAGCTTTGGTGTCATTTTGTGGGAGCTGGCGACACTTCAACAACCATGGAGTAATTTGAACGCACCACAGGTTTGTATTTGTTAGTTTCAAGTATTTTTATGTTAAAAGAGTATTTTAGGTATAAATGATGATTTAAACAATGCAATCTAGAGGTTAGTAGCTAATATATCTACTATAGGGACCTAAGCTATTTCTTGGGATGTGAAAATATATGGTTCTGTTAAGAGTAATTTGGGAATTCAAAAGTTAGTTAACAAGCTAATAACAATGTTAAGCTACAGTAACCAGTGTTCTGGAAGTTAGTTGAGATACTTAGTTGTTACTGTTTGTTGTAACTGATTCTGTTAGTTGAAGTCGATCAAAGATGTCTTTTACATAAATAGGCATTGTAGTCATCAGTTACATTCATCATATGAAATATACGAGTCTTCTTCTCCTAAATTCTATTCTCTCTATTGTTCTTCCTCTTCATCATGATCATCTTCTTCTCCCATTGATTGTATCCTTGAGCTCCTACTGGGCAATCACTTGATCCTCGAATCCTTGAGATTCCTGCAATCGAGTAACAGGTTCCGCCAGGAACTAGGGCACCAAGTTCAGATGAGCCATTTGCCATTCCTGGAAGAGTCTTTTCAATTTGCTTTTACGTCATCTACCTCTTCTTCATGTAGCTAATGTAGGATGCTAGGCATGGACCATTAAATGGAAGAGTTCCAGGGATACTACTTTCCATTTCCGTGTAGGTTTTATTTTGCTTCTTGTGTAGTCTAAAATAGGTCATATTTTGTGTAAGATATGTATACAGTTTGTCAAGATAATATTTAAGTAAGAACTAGGGAAGTTGCGGTTAATTTGATGACCAGCATAAAAGTAGTACAAGTACGACGAATCATCTAAATACTATATTTGCAATGTGTGCCTATCCAAACATGTGCTATGAGCGACGGGTTTCATCACATCTCCCCCTTAGGTGAGAACAAATATTCTTGATTAAAAACAGGTGTGAGCAAATATATACAAGGTTTCCCACACCATATACATGTGTGAGTAAAGAAATTACTCCGACCACATGAATGTGGTGCTAGATAGAAAAAGCTTGTTGCATGTTATTAGAGGATGGGGACGAAGAAGTCAATTCAAGAGAGTTAGATTTAAATAGGTAGTTGAAATGGACTTGTTCGATGGGATAGCAAATAGAATTAGCTCTGCTAGCATATGGTGGGAGTATCTGGAAGGAGGAGGAGAATGGAAGATGTTTGGGACAAAAGAGCTCAATTTGGAAAGTTGAAATCTGATTGCATTTTATGATCTCTTCCTGGTGTAAAATGGATGTAGTTGAGGAAGCTGAAACACTGTTACAGATCAATGGGTTCACTTCTCTTTCTCTTTCTGGATATAATCACACTCTTTCTAGTGCTAGTTTTGACATCAATAGCACTTGCCACTTTGAAAAAAAAAGGTGGATAGAAAGAGAGATGATTGAGGTATTGTGGAATAAATAGAAACGGGAAGCAGGTGGGACTTATTGCAGTATTAGGCGTTAAAGTAAATAGAAAGAGAGATGATTGTGGTATTGTGGAATAAATAGAAATGGGAAGCAGGTGGGACTCATTGCAGTATTAGGCTTTAAAGTAAATAGAAAGAGAGATGATTATCTCGTTAAGTTTATTATATGAAAAGTATGGGCTCAGAATCATGAATTTCTATGTATGACAAATAGAATTAGACAAGAAAACTAAAACGAAAATTTGGGAAGACATGGTTAGTAGGATAAACATGGTCCAAGAGATCCCCCGGGACTAGTGGCCATAGAAGGAAGGTAAATGGGTATTAGAAGCTAATGTAGATATTTTGAGGAAGTAAATGACAAGTTGCATTAAGAAAGTAATAAGAGAAGTCTTTGGTACATCTAGAGGCATGGGACTTGGGAACTCGACTAGAGAAGTCATGACTGATGAATGAAATGTGTAAAGAGCTGTTAAACAGACAGTTATGTAGGAAGTTACCAACAAATGAATTGTGAATATCAAAAGCCTTTAAAGAGTACACCAAATAAAACGATACAATATAAATGCTTCATGATTCTTTAAACTGTCTCTCTTTGAAATTGGACATTCTAGCTTCTGCTACAAGTTTGATTTTTGAAAGATCACATAAGAGAACCTTCTGTCGAGCCTCATGATTATTGAACTGTTTTTTTTTTTTTTTATATTGTACATGGGATGAAATGTTCTGTGTTGAATCTGGCTTCTAGGTTATAGCAGCTGTTGGCTTTAACAGGAAGAGGCTTGACATTCCAAGTGACTTGAATCCTCAAGTCGCGACTATTATTGAGGCATGCTGGGCCAAGTGTGTTTCTTTTACTTGTCTCCAAGTTTACACCATTTAGTTTTGTGATTGTTTTGATGTGTTATCTTAAAGTTACCTTTGATAATGTTGCAGTGAGTCGTGGAAACGTCCCTCCTTCTCCACTATCATGGATATGCTGAGACCACTCATTAAATCTCCTCTACCTCAACCAGGTCACACAGACATGCAGTTGTTTTCATACGTGTGACAACTAGATGGTTTCTGCACATATTTGCATTCGTTACAGACCATGTTTCTGGGAGGAAGAATGTTTAAATCATGTCAGGGTCTATCTCCAAATCGGTTTCCTCATTATGCTGTAAAGCTGTTGCCCTTGGATCACATCTTAGTTTAATTCCAGTTAACTCTAGGTGACTGGTAAGTAATAATTGCATAATTTAGAATATTTGGAATAACTTCTCAACACGACACTTCGATTTTGGTGGATGCTTTGGGACTGCTGGAGCATCTGAAAATTGTTCAGATGTATCTGCCGGCTTGTATGATGTGTCTGTGCATATTAATTCAGATTGCCGGCGGAGAAAGCTAAGTTTTCTTTGCAAGCTCAAGTAGTAGCCGCCACCTTACAGAAAATCCATTGCACTCGGCATGTCCATTTCCTCTTGACCCATAGTTTGAACAAGTGAATTTGTTCAATGTCAATTTTTTGTAACTTCTGCTCAGAATTCATGTTGTATAACTTGTGTATAAGCATTATAATGGAGATTTATAAATCACCCCATGTAGTGCGTGCGCTTTATGGTGACATGTACGTTTGTTGCATAAAAAATATTTTCCTCCACCCAAGGGGCCTATGGTATTTTTCATGAAAAATATTTTCTTTTACCAAAAACCCATTATCTGGACTGGTATCAAAATGTGCCTGATGTCTTACTTTAACAGTATAATTAGTGCTTCAGAATATCTTTTTCAACTTTAAGAAAACAATAAACATGAGTGCTTAAGCATAGCTACTTCTCTTTTCGGTATTTCATATTTCAGACGTTCAATTGTTTGAACCATAAAGCTACAGAAAGGATCCTCTCAAGTTAATTATGAACTAAATAGGCATTTTCCCAGTACTGATGTTTCCAAAAAACTAGAAACATGTCAAAATATACCAAATGAAGGAAAAATTTCATGTAAACTTCGTACAAACGTAAGACAAAAAATCAAAACAGCAACGGTAACCATGGCTCTGAGGTCAGAAAGCTCCCAGATAATATTTTTGACAACAATCACCTGGCATTACACTACTTTGAACGTAGTAGATCTGAAACCTACTGTGACCATTCGTTTAGCGAGGGTTAGAGCCAAATATGTTGTGCCTATTCCATATAAGCAAGCAACGGCAGATAGAACAAAATTGATTTGATCCAGCGGGAGAGAACCCTCTACAGCATCAAACTGCAGAATGATCCAATAAAAATCACTCAGAATCCAGCTTCTGCTTCTTTTCCTCAGGCAGCTGCTCTGCTGTTTCATGTTTCAACTTAGCTTCTCGACGCTCCCTTTTAACTCCTTTTGCTTTGTTAGGCAATGCCACACTTCCAACCTACAGAAAAGAATTTTTATATTTTGACATGTAAAACAGAGACAATTTTTACATAGAAAATTCAATCAGGTAATGCCTTCTTACCTTCTGATCAGGAATGTAAATCTTCCCGAGTTTTCCTTGTATAGCATCTTTGACAACATTTTTCTCCTGAAAATGACCGCGAGTAACATCAGTATCTCACAACTCATGTTAGTAAGAAAAAGATTTGAAAAAGTAGATAAGCCAATCAAACCTTCTTCTTAGGTTTTTCAAGAGAAGTTTTCATAGCTTCCCTCCTTAAACTGTCATCAGGGAGACGATGTCGCCGAGTTACCAAGTCCATGGATGGCCCAACCTCCACTAATTCTATTCTTGGAACTATTGTGCCAGATTTTTTAAGACGTAATGCACAATGTGTAAAGAAAACCCTATTTGGTGCCACAGCTACACATACATATACACGATCTAACCCAGCCAGGTTCAAGTTGGTCACGACCTGCATTATTAAACCCACAACCATTGACGGCACTCCTTCCGATTCAAAGAAGCATAGCAGAGAAGTTATTGAGAAAAAAGAACAAACCTCGCCATGGAATAGATCGAGCAAAACTTCTTTTAAATGTTTCAACTCTTCAACACTCTCAAATCCTTCTCCCATGAAGGTGAAAAAGGGTTTTGACCCAATTTTAGGAGCCAAATTCGGATCATATTTGAAAGACTTCATGCTTTTGAACTCCTCCACTCCTACCTCTACAAGATCATATATGTGATGATCATAGGTACGTCCAAGAACAAGATTGTTAGGGCGCTTCTTGGAGTGAGAACCATACTGGAAAACAACCAGAGACTGTAAGTGGATACAGAAAACAAAAGGTAGGAAGCAACTACGAAAAATGTCCTGAACATAAAATCAGAAAAAAAAAATCCTGATGATGTAAGAAGGTTGCTCAGATGGTAAGCACCACTCACCTCCACTCCAAAGGCTGTGGGTTCGGGTTACCAACTGAGCAAAAAGGTGAGAGCTCCTAGAGAAGGGTTTTTCAAAAAGTTCATGATAAAGAGATATGTTCAACAGTTTATACAAAAATGCCTATTGCCGAAATCAAGGTATCTAACACAGTAATTAGAGTTCAAAAGGACTCATTTCACTCTATCTAAAAGTAACAGTACGTGTACTTATCTGCATGAAGAATTTAAATCCACTATTAATACTAATAATGTAATAGATGCTTTAACAAGAGCAATAGGCTTTGGAACTTTGCTGTGTAGAACCTGAGACTTTGCGTCAACTGGAAAACATAAGGGGCGATGATTAAGTAAATTAGGAGTTTCTAGCACTGAATGTTGAATGTCAGTCCTGACTAAGAATTATCCATCAAAGCATAAAACTTACAAGAGTAAACGAGTAAATTAGTCATAAAAGTATTATGGGAAAAACTTTTTTCTTTCTAATGCAATTGATTAGAAGCATTACAGACAAATTATTATCAGAAAAGCCACAGATTGGCTACAAGAAACGGAAGCGACTAAAAATATTGACCAAATACGTTTTCAATCAGGGTGCTCCAAAGCTGCACAGCGTAAATCTCTTATCTAGGAATATATTTAGATGATTTAGTTCTATATGTGCTCTCCTCCGCACGGTAAAAGAGAATCCTTTTACCAAGCAACCGGATACCACATGGGTACATGAACATAGTTTTACCACTCAGAGATAACCCTCTCACAAATATCTATTTGCACTCCGAAAAGTCAACAACACATACAATCAAATATTACTACATTCACCTGATTACACAGTGAAAATTAGAAAAGCATATCCATCATGATTCATAGCTTTATCTAGTTGTCTGCAAATCTAGCAACTAATAACATTAAACAATAAGATCAGAAGTGGACTCTAGGGACGTGCTACAGTAGCAAATGAACTTTGGCAGCAACTATTAGCCACCACTCTTGTTAGGAATGAATGCAAGCTACCCATCACAAAGCATTATACAAGCTACCATCGAAAAGCATATAGCACTTGTCTCAGCTCCTTGTCTCTTAGGAGCTAGCGGCTTAACCTAATTAAGAATATAATGCACTTCCATGTCAAAGTGAGCTCCTTTTCTTTGGCCAGGGTTGGGGGGGAGTTTTCCAGAAAGACGCGACAAATGCTCAATCTTAAACCTAATTTCTAATTCCTGTAGTTGATTTAATATATATATCTTTTGTCACAGCTCCTTCTCTTTGGCCAGGGTTGGGGGGAAATTTCAGAAAGGCACAACAAATGCTCAACATTACACCTAATTTCTTATTGCTGTAGTTGATTTAATTTTTATATCTTTTGACAAAAGTAACTTTTTATCATAAAAGAAGAGAGCTACTGCTTTGGTAGATAGTTGGAGAAGATAAGATATGTCTAGCGTCAAAACAAGCCCGAAAAAACAAACATAATAGTCAGGAAGCCACAAAAAGGAATTTAAATTATGAGTCCAGATTAGAATGGAACAACTTATAAAACAGCACATTTCTACCCATGAACCCCCAAAAAAATGTTTCAAGAGAAAAAGAACTCTTCCCACTTACCACAAAAAGGCTGCAATCTGTCTTAAGAGAGAAAAACTCCAGAGAAGTCTCGCCTCCGCTCTCAAATGGTCTAATGTTATCATTCTTCCGGGTATATTTAACAGAATTATCCCTCTTCAAATGATAAATTTCGGTCATCACACCATTCAACACTTGACTTGTTTTCGTACCGTGTAGTATCAAAGTCTTCTTCCCAGTTTCAACCTGGCAAAAAACAATTGTCAAAACCCTATTTTTCAAAACCCACCAGCTTCCACCAAGACCAAAAAAGGTGAGCGCCTACGCGAGACTAATCAACACTTGATAACATCCAAATGCACTCCTCAAAGAGAAAGTATTTGAGCTTATATGCAATAATATTAACCCAACTACGAGTCGAGGTGGAATAAGTGATCAAGCTAGTTAAGAATTGTCATATCCCACTATAGTATTGCCAATAAAAATCGAAAATTAGCTCAATAATGGAACAAACTCAAAAACCCAAATATTCTTCTTCGCAAAACTCACCAATTTTGGAGCACGCTTTTCAAGCTCCCTCTTGATTCTTCCTTTCTTTGGGGTTTTGAATTTCATCATGATTATCTGGAAAAAACGATAAAAAAGTTATGCGATCAGCAATGAATTACTCATACTCAATCCACTGAAGAAAAGAACTAAGCATTAACTCACCAATGGAATAAAAAAAAAATCTGGCAAAGAAAGGATGAAGAAACAATGAAGCAAATATTAGGGTTTAAGAAGGTTTTGTGCGGGTTTTGCTATTTCACAATTCGTGGGCCTAGTATATTGAGTTAATATCTAATGGGCCAAAAAGGAGAAATTCTCGCATATAACAACTTAAAAATATTTTAATTATTTGATAGTTATAATTTGAATAATTATATTTTGTAATTATAGGTATAGTATTATTTATGTACTTGTGCAATATTTATATATATTTATATAATTTATTATACAATTTGTAGTTTTTATATAACGTTGTATATTTGAATATATAATTCGTGTACAATGTTTGTATAATTGATTATACAATTCACAGTGGTAGTATATTTCACTACACATTTTGATTCGTGTACAATTTTTGTATAGTATTGTACAACGTTTATATAAATCGCGCGAATTATACAGAACTTAAACTGTAATTACAACTAAATATTTGCTGTAAACTGTAATTAATTCACACTATAACTATGTTAACTAATCAACTAGTATATGTTTGGTTATCCGCGTAATTTTTCAAAAAGAAAAAATTAAACAAAACTTGGATGAATGTAAGGTTAAATATCTTAGGGATAATTTCAAATATACATAATAAACTAATTAATTTACAATAAATATAATCATATTTTATTTATATAAAAAAATAATTAAAAAAATCATTGAAGATATATATGACCATACAGTATAGTTTGGCAAGAGTTATAGAAAGTATGCATTAACTATACAATGTATATTACTTATACATGAATTATACATTGAATATACATTTAAGATACACTCAAAAAATACAACTTGATTACACATGAAATCTATACTGACTACACAAGTGTATACAATAGATGACCAATTTTTTTAATAATTATTTTGATTCATGGCCATGTGCTATATATGAAAAATAACTCACTTGTAAGCTATTACATAAAGTGGTCATTCGACGCTATTTGATTATAAAACTTGTCCGTTTCCCTTTTATTATAGCACTATCATTGATATGAATATGAATCATTTTGAGTGAATGTATATCAAAAGTTTTAAAATACTGAGAGGATTTTATATGTAAAAATTCAAAATTATTTAGAGGAGATTTTGAGTATGTGAGAATTGAATAATTGGTATATACCTCGTAAATAGTTAAACTATATTCTGTCTTTTAAGTATTTCATAATGCATGGTCAATGTATATTTTATAAAATCTTTACTATTTTTTAGTGTAAATAGAAACATGACTATATTTATTGAAAATCAATTACTTTATTATATATAATTCAAATTCACTTTAATTAAATTTGATCCTATATTCCCAAGTTTAACTCCTAATTTATTGAAGCTTGAAGATACACTCAAAACTACGTGAAAGCTGTATGGTAATCGTATGTTGTTATGAAAAATATTTTTAAAATTTCTTTTATATTATTGCAATTGAGTTAAATTTATATGAAAGTCATATGTAATATTATTATGGTTATATTAAATTTCCATAAAGCAATATAAACTTCATACAATATTTACAGGACTACATATGTATTCTATATAAAATATATACATGAAATCACGAGCAAGACTCGAAGCATGGTCTTTCTATAAATTTAGCATAAACAACAACAACAACAACAACAACATACCCCAGTACCTCAAAAGGCTCCCGCTCATTGCGGGGTGAGGGGGGGTCGGATGTAC
>JAOTQR010000002.1:19379861-19398969 GCA_025774065.1 Solanum ossicruentum | reverse complement strand
GTTCGGCCATCAAGCTACTTTGTGGGGTAGGGGACTAGACTGATGACTGCTGCGATTATTATGTGACACCCCACAAGTTGACTAATGCTGAGTCAATTACACTATAAAAGGTGTGTGTTTTAAAATATATTAAATTTATATTTTGATAAAATATTTGAATTATATATATTAAAAATTATGTTACTATAAATAATAATTATAAATATAGTATGTATAGATAAATTCCCCAATAAAAAATTACTCATGCTATATTTGGCAAGGAAATCTCATGCTAGTAATCAGTACATTTTATAAATATGAATTTAATTTTGTATATTATATTTACGGGTCCTGGACCAAAATATAATTTTTCTTCATTTTATTTTGAAGAAAATATAATTCCCAATTCTCTCTGATTGCTCAGTTTGAAAATCACCGATCGAGCTCGGAACTCTCAATTTTCTTCATTTTATTTTGATTATTCGTTGCATTTGAGCTTCGATTACTTGTTTCTTGTAATTCTGATATCATCGATGTTAAAAAGTAGTGATGTTTGTTGAATTTTCGATTTTGATTTGCCAATTTGTGATGTAATCCATGTAAAATAGTCTGCATTTTAGGGTTAGGGTCGTGTTTTTGTTCATAGAGATGAAGAGTTCTCGTAGATCATGTTTGGAATCAGGTATGAAGAAGCCCAGATTAACCGAAGATCCTGTTGGAACCAATCGCAGCTCTAGTGGAGGAGGTTTTGTTCAACAACGGGCAGCGAATTCGGGTTCTGTTGCCTCGAGATTTCGGGCAATTGATAGTTGGGAAGATTCTGAGAACGATGATTCACTCCGTGGACCTTACCAACAGCAGCAGCAGCAGCTTATTAGCGAATACAAGAGAGCTTTAGCTGAGCTCACCATTAATTCCAAGCCGATTATAACGAATTTGACTATTATTGCTGGTGAAAATTTGCGTGATGCGAAGGCGATTGCTGCTATCATCTGCGGGAACATTCTTGAGGTGATATTCCGGTTTTAGTGCTGTTCTGTGTATGTTAATTGGCTTGAATTGGTGTTCAGTAGATACTGTGATGATAAATTGTTTGGATTAGTGTAGCTGGTTTGTTGTAAATGTGAGTGCATGGTAAAAGGTAGTGTACACAACTTGTAACCAATATGGATTTCAGTGAAAGAAAATTTGGATGTGGAAGCAATTTGGTCTTATGCTATAATGTATGGTTGATTCTGTATGGTGATTGTGATGACATGCTTATGGGATCAGTAGTCAGTCACGATGATTTCGTTGCTGTATTTACGAACCTTGAGTGATGAGCACAAAGAAAATGCTAGCTGTGATTATTTTCAGTGATCAATCGTGTAAACGCTTGTGGATCCAATTTAGAGTTTTTCGTCCAGAAGCTATGTCGTCTACTGAATCCCAAGTATACATCACCGCTTGTTTTTAGTCAACTCAAAAGGTCCTTTCAACTCTATTAATCTTGTTATATATTGAAAGGGCAGCGACCAGCAAGAAACACTAGGTGATTTCTTTTCATATGTCCGAGCACCCGGTACTTTGTGATGGTGGGAGGTAGCAGGTACCCATGGAATTAGTTGGGGTACGAGCAAGGGCCGGAGAACTACAGTTATCAAAAAGAGAAAAAGGCAACTTCCAGTCTTGCTTTACTTCAAACAGTGACAGGGATGCTCCAGTCGCATAATCTTGAAGCAGTTCTTATTACTAGTCTAGCAATTGAATTTGTTGGGAACATGTCTATAAATAATTCAGTTATGTAAAGCATCATTGGGACGGGTTTTACACACTTAACCTGTTTGAAGGATGTTTGCGGGATAAATTTCTTTTCTTTTATTATTTCTGAATAAGGTATTGAAGTGCTCTCCATGTTAAAGGCATATTGTCTCAAATAATTTGCTTTTCTTAATCATGCAATTTTCTTGGCCCATTTATTTTTGAAAGAAGTTGATATTTCTATGTTTATGTTGGTTTTTTAAGTTTTAAAGGGTAACTAGGGATCTAATTTCCAGCTGTCTTATGGTTCATGTTAGTAAATCTTTCTCATCAAATTGACTTTATTTGGAGTTATACTAAATGGACCCTAAGGTGCACCTTCATGGAATTCTATTGACACCTGTGATTCTGAGAAATTCTAGTGATACCATACTGAGATGGAGGAATCTTGCTGCGGAAAATCTTGTTTGAGCGCATGTTTTATTGAGAAAACCTCATAGATACTAGACATCTCGACAAAGAGGGTCATTATTTCTGTTACATTCTCGAATCATGCAATCTTGCAGTTTTTTATTTTTTTTCCTCATACGGCTCATGACCTAGAAAAATACCTCCAGCTCATCAGGGTTCTCTGGTTGCTGGACTATTGCTAAGTTGTAGATCCCCTCTTTGCCTAGTTTAGAAGGATAAATATTAAACACACACTCAGCCCCTATCAGCTCTGATCTTGTTATCACCATAACCCTTTAGGAAAGAGTTGATGTTGTCTTGAAGAGTCTTCGTCCAATCTCTTGCTGGTGTCTTTGCCTAGTTTGATGTTGTCTTTTCCTATTTATGGTCCTAGTTATGTCTGAAAGAAGTTGCAGCTGCTTCTTCAATAGACAGGTTTCTCACTCTTGCTCATCAAAAGTCTCGATTCCTTAATCTTTGAATGGTCATCGTCCTTGCAACATTAAATTGCATTGGAGAATAAGGACTATGCTGGTAACTAATTTACCATGCAGTTTTGGTTAGTTCGGGATTGAGGCAGAGTTGTTATTCTGGTTATAGGTAGTGGAGTCAGTTGTTTCCTATGTTAACATGAGGAAGTCTCCATTTATATAGGGGCCATCTTTCCGAATATTAGAAGTTGGATCTTGCTACTTGTGGACAGTGTAATATTTCAGATAGTATATGGTGATTCTTCAGCCATGTTACTGCTCCGTTTCTGTATGCTGATTATATAGACATGTATATGGGTGTCAGGTAACTCCTTCCATCATTTTAGGCTGACCTGTGGGACTTCACATTGAACAGTAGCTTAAGAATCTTCTCTTCACTTCTTTGAATGACTGTGCTCTCTATCTTCCTTCTATCATCATTTTGAGAATTTGCTTTTCATGCTCTTCCTTTGCTTTTACGCTGTATCACCTGACTGTTAATGGCTCTGGCAAGCTCATGTTTATCTATCCTGAACATCATTTACAGATTCCTAGTGAGCAGAAGCTGCCATCTCTCTATCTTTTGGACAGTATTGTGAAGAACATCGGGAGGGATTATATTAAGTATTTTGCTGCCAGGCTGCCTGAGGTCAGAATTTGATCTATATGTAGTTCATTGAGATCCTTTTTTTCTCTCTCTAAATTTTGTAGTTTCTTATGTCTTGTCTCGATTCCTGAGAACTGCTTTGTTGCACATTTTTGTCAGGTTTCTGTTTTTCCATATTTCCGCACTATGATGTAACACACATCTGAATGGATGAAAATGTAGAAATGAAACTCATTCTGTCATCTACTCATCTCTTATAGAAGTAAATACCTGTAGTTTGGAAAGCGTGCTTATTGGTTCATAATGTGCTGCTATGTTTTTTGTCATTATTGATTTTCCTTTTTATGTTTTAGGTTTTCTGCAAGGCTTATAGACAGGTTGAACCTTCGGTACACTCTGGGATGCAGCGTCTTTTTGTAACCTGGAGAAAAGTATTCCCTCCTCAGCAACTTCAACTAATTGAGAAGGAGCTTGGATTTACAACTGGTGCCAATGGCTCTTCATCAGGAACACGTAGAGATGATTCAAAGGCTCAACAGACAGCAAATAGCATTTATGTAAATCCCAAGTATTTGGAGGCAAGGCAGTGCCTACAGCAACCAACCAGAGTTAGTATTTCAATGTTTGGTTTGAAAAATCTTGCACATTCTGTTTGTTTTTACAATTAGATTTTGTTTTGGAAACACTTACCCGGAGAGAAAAGATTTTCTTTTGTGAACGTTTTATGTTTGTGTAGCACTTATGATAATTCCTGTAGTTTTAATTTTATTTTGGAGTTGGGATGAATTGTTGGGTAAGTGAACTGTTGACCACTTCTGTAGTGGAGTCCAGATGGTAAAATATTAGTTGTCTCACCGGGTGCAAAGCCAGTGTGTAAAATTGTGCTCGTGCTTGTCAAAGATAGTAAGATAATGTCAATCCCACAAGGATTGAGTTTTTAATATGCTGATTAGTATTGCTTGATTACTATTTCGGAAATCTGATTTTAGAACTTAATAATGATTGGAAAAAGAAATAACCAACCCAATTAGAACAAACACTTATAGATCAGGGAGATAAATGAGTCGAGTCTAAAATCCACATATGGAATAACTAGGGATTTCCTATAACCTTTCATCTATCCGCATTAAAGTATGATTCTCATGATTTCATTCAATCCCCTCTAATTCTTTTTAACAATTGTACTTCTTTTGGTGATAAAATTAATAGAAAGAAACAGATGCACAAAGGTGTGGAAGTAGTGTTTTGTGATTCCCCATGGATTGAAACATATAGATTTTTCATGAACATCTATGTGACAGTTCTAAGTTAAAAATCCCTTCTTGCAAATAGAATCAATATTCAACAAAAGAATATCATACATATAATCAAATAAGTGGAGAAATTGATATACCTCTTGCGATTTATAAATCAATAAACTTCTCAAGAGCGAATAAACACATGCGAGGAAAGTTAAGCCAAACACTAATCAAACCATAGGTTTCATCAAAACTTAACTACGAGAAAGTTACTCTATAAATGGAGTAAAACACAATAGAAAAGTTAAGAGTTATCATGTTCATAACAAAAGATAAAGAGAAGGAGGAGGTTTAGAAGAAACTCTAAATCTCTTGAATCCTCCTTGAAAATCTTGAGTTCTCTTCTTTTCTCTCCTCTTTCTCCCAAAGTCCCGTCTGTAAAGCGTGCGGCTTCCCCCTTTTCGTAGCCTGCAAAGTCCCGATTAATATCCTTTCAACCCTAACCATTTAAAAGCTGAATGTTTGCACTCAGGCTCATGCCGTTGCTCTGATCAGAATTCTACCACTGCAATGGTTGGGACTGGTTAATAAATTCTGAAGGAGCATTGCATCGATCAAAACCAGACTGTTGCAACGATTGGGACTGTTTTCTGCTCAATTTTCTTCGTTTCTTGCCTCTCTTTCGCTTGAATCTTGTGTATTTCCTCCTTATCTTCTTCATTGCATGTCTATCATCAAAACAGTACTAATATGTGAGGATTACATCATATTATACTTAAAATTCAGTAATTCAAATATGAGAGAAGGCATAAATATTTAAAATTCAAAGTTTGACAAGCACAAAATATGTGTATAAAGACTGAAGCCTATGCTTGTCAAAGATAATATAGTTGTATAGGTAATATTGTTGCCATGATGATTGGGTTTCTAATATGCTAATTAGAACTGCTTGATTACTGGTATTTGAGAAATTCAATAATTTTGAAAATATGATTTTTAGAATTAATAATGTCCGTAAAAGAAATAACCACAATTAGAACAAACGTCTATTACATAGGGAGATAAATGAGTTGAGTCAAGAATCCACATATGGAATAACAAATGATTTTCAATACCTTTCATCAAGCCTTGTTAAAATCTAAAGGTCTCACACAAATACATGTAATCCCTCTAATCCTTTATAATTATAGAAAGAAAAGATGTATAAACATGCGAAAGTAAAGTTGAATGATTCCCTATATAGAGAGACATATAGACTTCTCTCGAATATCAATGTGAGACTAGTAAGTTAAATACTAATCCCTTCAAGCGTATAGAATCAATTAGATATTCAAAAAAAGACTGTCATACACCAATCAAGTCAAAGGAGAAATTGATATTTTGCGAGTAATAAATCAATGAACTCCTCAAGAATCAAATAAACACATGGGATGAAAAGTAAATCAAACACTAATCTAACTATAGGTTTCATTAAAACTCAACTACGAGAAATCTACTCCATAAATAGAGTAAAAACAACCATAGAAAAGTTAATAGTCATCGTGTTCATAACAAAAGATTAAGAGAAGAAGGTCTATTAGAAGCAACTCTAAATTTCTTGAGGACTCCTTAAAGATCTTGATTTTTCTCTTCTTCTCTCTCCTCTTTCTCCTAAAAGTTGTGTTTGTCTAAAGTGTGCGGCCTCCTCCCCTTTTCCTTAGCTTCCAAAGTCTATCTTTCTATCCCCTCCTGACAACAACAAAATCATACTCAGTGAAATTCAACTAGTGGAGTTCGTGAGGGGTAGAGTATATGCAAACTTAACCACTACCTCGATGGGGTAGAGAGGCTATTTCTGATGGACCCTCGGCTCAAGTGCATCAAACTCAACAAGAATGAAAACAATGAAGAAGCATGGCAGTTAATAAGAAAAACAGTGTAGGGTTTATAAGAAAGAATAGTAACGTCAACAAATAGTATGATAATCAAAATGTAACAAAACACCATATGATAATACCTACAAGGAACCTTTGCAAGGCAATGCAACACTTAAACCCTACTAATCTTCTACCCTAATACGCCTTTATATCTTCCTATCTAGAGTCATGTTCTGAGTTATCTAAAGTTGTGCTATGTCGTATCTAATCCCCTCTCCCCAATACTTTTTTGGCCTACCTTTATCCCTCTGCATAGCCTCTACCACCAATCTTTCACGCCTCTTTATCGGGGCATCAGCAAACCTCCTCTTCACATGCCCAAACCATCTCAGTCTTGCTTCACTTATCTTGTCTGCCACCGATGCCACTCCCACCTTTCGTATAATCTCATTCCTAATTTTGTCGCTTCTTATATGTCCACACATGCATCTCGACATCTTATCTCCGCAACGTGTATCTTCTAAACATATAAATTCTTGATGGGCTAACACTCCACTCCAACAAGGAAGGCCATTTGTAGAACTTACGTTTTAAGTTTAGGTAGTACTTTCTTATCACACAAGACAAGCTTTTGTTTTATCCATGCCATCCCAATACAATGTCTGACTTCCTTGTCAATGTCCCCGCCGTAGATTTACGAACCCAAGATATTTAAAATTCTTTTGGGGATAGTTTGATTGGCACGCCTTACTTCCACGCCTGCTTCATGTAACGTCACATTGAATTTGCGCTCCAAATATTCAGTTTTGGTTCTGCTCAACGTAAACTCTTTGGCCTCCAAAGTTTGCCTCCATCTCCAATGTAGCATTAACTCTCTCTTGAGTCTCATCAATCAATGCGATGTCATCCGCAAGGGCAACTCTAAGGTTTGGCAATGAGGCCATTGCTTTAGGCTCCACAAAATTGGAGGCCTCTAATTTACTTAAATTAGTATTGTCATTAATTTTATTATATATTATATGATTTATAGGAATAAAATTATTATAAGATTATTTATTATTTTATTTTCTAGCAGTTCATAAATTCTGTTAATTTTCTTCACTCATTAATTGATATATTTGTTTCACCCTTCAATTAGTTTTTATCCTTTTTATATAGAAACTAAGTTTTATACGTTGATAACATAATGAATTTCTTTTTCAATCTTCTCTGGAACTGCATGAACACAAAAGCATTCATGCACCGGTTTCCTTTTCATTTTAATTCAATATATTATTTTAATTTTTTTATAATTAATTTTAGATATTGATCAACGAATGCTACTTAGTAAAATTAATTACAATCATCATTTTAGAAAGGTGTGTTGTATCTCGTGGCCCAAGGAAAAATCATTTTGCCTCCGGAGTAGCCCGCATCAATTCATCCATCACCAAGGAAAACTGAGAAAGGAGTAAGTAGTGATCCTTGGTGCAGCCCCATCTCAACTCGGAAGGGCTCCGATTTTCCTCCTATCATTCTAACCCAAGTCTTGGCTCCATTCTAGATGTTATCACGCTAATATAAACCATAGGGGCCCCTCTAGCCTCCACCTCCAAAGGACATTCCTCGGGACTTTGTCATAGGCCTTTTCAAGGTCAATTAACACCATATGTTGATCTCTCTTCTTTTCACAATATTTCTCCACCGGTCACTGCATAAGATGGATGGCTTCAGTGGTCTATCTCCCCAGCATGAATCCAAATTGACTGGAATTTTGTACTCAAAGTCGCTGCTACAGAAACTTTAACCGCTGCGACGGTCAGACCTGTTTCGCACCCAGTTATTCTTCAACCAACTTTCTTCATTTCTTGCATCTCTTTTGCTTTAATGTTGTGTATTTTCTCCTCATCTCTTCATTGCATTTCTATCACAAAAAATAATACAAATATGCGAGGACTTACATCATGTAATACTTGAAATTTTAATAATTCAAACATGAGAATAGGCATAAATACACATATAAATGTGACACATCAGGTCTCAATGCTAGCTTCCTCATTGATGGGTCTACTTATTATAATGATGTTTTGCCAATATGTCATGTAAACTGATTCAAGCAAGTAGTATCAATTTATTGGTATGTTTACAAATGATGCTCTGAGGATTTTCACACACATATCTCTCCTGGTCATTTATTTTATTGTAGTTTATTATGATGAAGGCAAAAGGATCAATTTATTGGTATGTTTATAAATGATGCTCTGAGGATTTTCACACACATATCTCTCCTGGTCATTTATTTTGTTGTGGTTTATTATGATGAAGGCAAAAGGATTAGCTGATGACATCACTCCAGGGGACATACAGAAACCAGAGAGAGCAGCCAGTGTAGGTTCTGGAAGATCTTGGTTCGATATATCTCCTAAGGTGTGTTGTATGTATGTGCTTGTAACATATGCATGCAGGATTTTTCTATGAGTCTAAGGCAGTTGATATTGCAATATATGCAGTGTGTTCGGAAAGAGCAGTTGAATGAGAGAAGCCTTGGGAAAACTACAAGTGCAGCATATGGAGATCCTGAATATGTTTCTGATTTGTCAGGGGGTTCTGGCTTCGGAGTAAGAATAACAGGCGAAAAGCTAAAGGAAGAGGGATGTGGTAAATCTTGGTACAATCCTGCGAATGGTAAAATATTAAGTCAAAGAAATGGCTTGGGCCTTAAGCATGGAGTCCAAAGTCTATCCCAGAATACTGTAAACTCTGATGCATATCCACAGCCAACACATTCCTTTTCCAATCAAAGTAGTGGTTTGATGGATCGGAGCTGGCAGAGTTCTGATGAAGAGGAGTATATGTGGGATGATGTCAATATTGCTGATAAAGATCAACAGGCATCCGAAGATTCATATAAATCTGTAAGTGTAAAAGTTCACCTGATTCTGCCTTTCACCCTCCCTCCAAAAAATAAAAAATAAAAAATGAAAGCAACCTGTTTTGTTGTCATGTGCAGTGCGTCGCCCTTGTAGATTTTGTTCGGGGTAGTGCATCCTTTCTGAATTGAAAATATTGCTGATTATATCCTCAAACTTTTCAGCAAGATCTAGCTGACTAGTGTGTTGTTTTACATCCAATTCAAAATGTTTGCTTGTGTAATTTTTGAACCAGCCAACTACTTTTCATCCTCAAAAAACTAACTTCCGTTTTGAGTAAGACTACTAGTAGTCAGACATAAAATGAAACTTCAATCTCCATCTTTCTGATCCTTGTTGCAATCTCTCCCCCTCCCTCCCCCTCTCTCTATTGAGATCTGAAAGTACCTTTTGCATACCTCTCTACCGTACCGTTCTACTTATTATTTGATATCTATCTGATGGGTGAATTGAGGATGGATATTTACGTAGTTCCTCTGAGAAAAAAACTTTTTTTGTTATAATCTTGCTTCGATTTGACGAGGGTTCTCAGGAAACAGCCTCTCTACCTCTATGAGGTAATGGTAAGGTCTGCGTACATTATACCTCCCCAGACCCCACTATGTTGTTGTTGTTGTTTTGATTTGAAAGAGTGGTTTTTATTAATTTGAGAAAATTGGATGTTCTGTCCGCTTTTTAAATGAACCTCCTCCATTGTTTCTTGTCTTGTTCTTTTGATTGTTTTGTCTGATGTTTCTGTAATGTGAAGAGAAACCCTCTCTACGATAGTTTGGACATTTATCTTGTTATTTGCATGACTTTACAGGGCTCAGATAATCAACATCTGAGAACCCAAAGCATGTCTGGGTTAAAGGCTGAAACTGAAGCCTCGGATGACTCTCTTTCCAGAGAAGACAAAGGCCAAGCATCTTCCGAGAATCAGATGTCATCTATATGGTCCAATGAAGCTAGGCATTGGGCTTCTGTTCGAGGTACTCCAGATCATCCAAGAGGTTATCTAACCTCTTTCAGTGGGTTGTCAACAGCTATGAACTCCACAGTTGGGAAATCCTTCCAGTCACAGAAAGGTTCAAGTCATGCAGGGACACCAAATTTTGGAACTGCGAAGACTGCAAATGGAGCCAGGGGACCTGTAATGCAACCACAAGAAACTCAGGGATCTGCCCCTCCATCTGTAGAGTCAGCGACGTGTCAGCTTACTCCGTCTCCATCAATCTCGATTGGCAATTTTAGTCAAGTAGTTAACAGTCTCACTAGAGAGCATCATACACAGACTGAATTTCATGCAGATCCAAGAATGTCTCAATTTTCAAGTAGGTCAAAGTTAGATCCCCGTAACCAAGTCTCCCAGGACTCTCTGCCAATGACATCTCAGAGTGCTCATTTTGTTAGTTCACAGATATCACAGACTCCAAGATATCTACCATCTTCATTGATGTCATCTCTTCAAGAAGAACATCATGTCCCTTTTTCTCAAAAAATACAGCAAGAAGGCCCTGAGTCTGAATTTTTCGTTCACTCCCAAAAGTCAGTAGTCACCCAGCTTTCTGATTTTGCTGAGCATTCTGATACTGCACCTCCCATTCCTCCTGTCTGTGACCAAACGAGTATGAGTAATTTGTTGGCTGCTGTTATGAAGAGTGGAGTACTTGGAAGTAGCTCTAGTGTTGGCACATCACTGAATTCTCGTGGTAAGGGGCTTCTATCATCCCAAGCTGGTGCACAGCCTCCTTTACCAAGTGGTCTTGCGAGTGTACAATCGGACAGAAATGCTTCAAATCCCCCAAATTTTTCCCAGAGAAATGGAGAACGACCACGACTGCCACCTGACCCTGCTCCAACTCTAGTAGGTAGGGAATCATTGCAGGCTCAAGATGTGGTAAATGCTGCTTCTAATCCTGTTGCAACACTTTTGAGTTCGTTGGTGGCCAAGGGATTGATATCTGCGTCAAAGGAGGAGTCTCCAACTTCAACGCCTCCGCCTACACCTCCACAAACTCAGTTCCAGAGTCCTCCTGCAAGCATCAGTTCAACTCCTCATGTATCTGCTCTAGTTTCCTCACCCACTTTCTCGTCTCCAAAGGATGAGCTGTCTCTCTCTAAACCTGCTGCTAAAATCTCTGATGCGTTGCCTCAGTACAACAAAGAAAAGAGAGGAGTTGCATTTAAACCCAGTGTAATTCGGGAGCCCAATCCTGGTGTCATCAGTGAACTTCTTGATGACATTCCGCATCAATGTGGCATATGTGGTCTTCGACTTAAGCTCCGAGTGCGACTTGATAGACACTTGGAATGGCACGCGTTAAGGAATCCTGATGGGGAACTGTTGCATAGTGAAAGGAGGTGGTATTTAAATTCTGGGGAATGGATTGCTGGAACCAGTAACGTCCCACACTGTGGTATATTGGCAGGACCAACTGGAGGTTCTAGCAAACTATCAGAATGCACCGAGTTTATGGTTCCTGCTGATGAAGATCAGTGTATATGTTTCTTGTGTGGTCAGCTTTTTGAAGATTCTTATGATGAAGCGAGTGACAAGTGGATGTTCAAAGGAGCTGTTTACATGAATGATTCATCGAATGAAAGCTGTATTCAGAATCCTATAGTCCACAAGAACTGTATATCAGGAGGTTCGCAAAATTTTGATGCTTAAGGATGATATAAAACCGGTACGTCAATGGTAACCATAAGTTTTACTTTGACATGTCTGGTCTATAAAATGATTAAATAAATGAGGATGGTTGTGTAGATTCAACTTTTAGTGACTGCTCTGATTTAGTTTGTATGTATTGACTATATTAAATATAACATCTTTGTACTGGATTGAACTGTGTATAGACAAATGGGGATAATTGTTGTGTTGAATGAAAATTGACTTGGTGAAAGGGTGTCATATAGTTTGTGTTGGATTTTTTTGTGACCTTAGGTGTCTGATGTACTTTCATTTATCATAAATAAGCTTGTTGAGTTATTTCACTATATGTTACTGAATAAACACAGATTTGTCATGTCAGCACGCCTCAGGTACAGTTAAATGTACGAAATATTTATTTCTATTAGTATATATTTGGGTTTACTGACGAATGATGTTGATATTCTGGTTTTAACTCTGCTTCTATTTGAATATGATTCTCTAAGTGTCTGAATTGAGGTTCAAATGGTTAGCTCCCTTATTTTAAGTCTTTGTTTTTATCTTCTGATTCAGTTCTTGGGGCGTATTGGTTTAAGATATCGAGTGAGTTCTCTAAACAGATAACTTCTGTGGTCTAAGTTGAAAACTAAAACTCAGTGGGCTGACATAAACTAGAGGAATTCTCTGGGATTGATCATTGCTTTTATTATGCCTAGGACTTGCCAACTTGCTTTATTATGAATATCATAGCTGTGCCTGTGATTACTTCCTTGCTTGATTGGATCTTTTGTCATTACTCGACTTATATTCGATAACACTGGTTCAATTTGCAGGAGTTGGAAGTGATTTCTAGATTTGAGTAAAAGGAATTGCAAAGGGGTATGTTAATTCAATGTATCCCGGTTCAGTACAATTTATTTGTACTGCCCGTCTATCTTCCTTGTTGAGCCTCTTCTAGGCTTTCCTTAAAGTGATAATGAGATGACAATCATACATTTTTGGCATCATGACGGAGGTGGAAGCCCATATGCGGTTCAGCTGAACCCATTAGCCTTTGCTCAAAGAATGTATATGCCTTAGAAAATTTATAAAATATGTACACATTAAATATAGAACCCAAGTGCTAGTTATTGGCACTTGAAGTTGTTGTTCGAAAACTCAGACCCCGTAGAGCTGAAATCACATCTTCGCCTCTGCTGAGCAACTGTGGCTATTGAACCAAATTCGTCGAGTGCAACATCAGAGTATGCCCTAAGCAAGCTACTGTATATCACCATGGATTTAGAGGCCGCAAAATAGTTGGAATTTCTTCTCTTTATTTGGGTGTTCATGCAATTATCGCTTATTATAGATGGTGTATTATGTGTATTTTGGATGTGAGATGAAAGCATAGTTAAACTTGGGATGCACTCTCCTTGTAAAGTCTTGCTTGATGCTGTCTCAAGCTGATGGTTATAGACGGCAAAATCACAAAAAGATAATTATTCATATAGCTGAGTTTAACTAGTTGCAACTGAGTTGTGGTGGATTGATTAGTGATATCCTTTTATGAATTCTTAGTATCTGCGGCTGTGTGTTTCGTCTTGCATTTTGATTATAAGTAGTCCTTACATTTCATTTTATGTGACACTCTTTGATTTGATATAGTATTTAAGAAGACTTTTGAAACTTGTGGTATAAAATATTTTTTAGATATTTTTGTGTGATTGAGAATTCTTTCATTAGGTGTAAAAGGAGAATTTTAAAGTTAAATTGTTTTTAATTAGAGTAAGATGACATTTCTTTTTAGAACTGATCAAAAAGAAAATGGTGTGGGGATAAAATGGGATAGAGTATTATTTTATTGTAGTTAGTTATTGCTCCTTTTTTTAGAACCGTCATGCTCTATCTTTGGTACTCTGCTGCTGCTTCTCTTCCGTTATTTTTTTTTTCCGGACTGTTTTGATATGCTTTTTTTAATCGAAGGTCTACAAGAAATCACCTCTCTATCTTCAAGATAGGAGTATGGTTTGTGTATATAGTATACACACTATTCTCTTCAGATTCTACTTGTAAGATTACGTTAGTATGTTGTTATAATTAGGAATTCATATTATATATGTTAAATCTATCATTTTGGTGTTAATTTACGAGCTCTTGCTCTGGCATCCTGGAAATTTATCAATGTTGCAAAGCAATGTTCTAAAAAGTACACAAATGTCCAAAGAAATATAACAGCTGTCCATAAATATCGAAAAGTTATAGAAAATTGCTAGTTATTTTGTGAAGAAGAAAGCACAATTTGCAAAAAAAAAAAAAAAAATCCAAGTTGGTTTTAGTAGTTGGTTAAAGATGACAACATGAGTTTTAGATGTTAAAGAGGTTAGAAAAAGAGGACTTCATAAGGATCATTTGCATTTTTGTTCCTATTTTGTGCTGGTTTTAATTTATGTCCTTGTAACAAATTATTTTTTTTCAAGGAAGAAGTTCATATTTTCTTATTGTATTATTGCTAGTGAAAAAAGCGTGAGAAAAATTCTAAACACGAGGTGATAGATGGTGCATGCAAATTCAATGGGTGTAGGAGCTGCTACAATTGTTTCAGCAAGAGCTGATATTGGTATTGGAAGCGTCATTAGTTCCTCAATACATTTTTGTATTGTGAAATTATCATTGTCACTATAATTATTTGATTATGCTATTTTGGTCCTGAACCTATAGTATCATTTTCCTCAATGATTTTTTTTTATATTTCATTCCTAATTGAATCTGTTAGAATCGTTTCAGTCACTCATTTTTGATAGTTATACGATTCCAGAAGATGATCTAGAATTGAGTCAATCACGTTTATTAGAAGTCGACAATAGAGTGGTTCTACCAAAAAAGAGCCGTATACGTATGGTGAGTGGATAAGCAGGAGAAGTATAGTTAAACTAACTGTTTGTGAAGATTAACTAAATTTTTGCTATAATAAAGTGCAATATATATCTACGTATGATTTCAATTTCTAAAGAATTTATGTTTCATTAGTCATAAGTTCATTATAAGCAAAAATTAAAGACCTGTTCATTCGAAAGTCTATTAGAAAAGGACAAATATACAATTTTATGACTTCTTAAAAGTTTTCACTAGTGATCCTTTATACCTCATAAAACATCTATTATTAATAAACAAATAATATATCTTATGAAAAATCAATCAAAATACTTTTGTTGGTATAAATTGTCATATCTAAATTTCTATATGTTATGTAGTTTAATTTATACAGGAAACAACTTCTTTACTTCAATAAGGTAGCGATAAGGTCTGCGTACATTTTATATCCTTCCCAAATTTCACCCGTGGGATTCGACTAGATATGTTGTGTTGTTGTTATGTAGTTTAATTTATAGGTAAAATATTAGAGAGATTATTAATCTAACTTTCGGGTTTAGGTTTATTTTGAGTATATATGTAATCCAAGTGAGCCTCAGCTACCATTCTTCTATTTAAACAAACTTCATCTCTGTCTTCACATTTCTCCATCCCCATGAGCTGTTCAAGAACCATAAAGAACAATATATCAAAAAAAAAAAAAACTTCTAAAAAAGGAAAATGTTCTATTAAAATTAAAAGTGTGTGACTTCATTCATTTAATCAGTTTCAAAATAAGTGTTATTCTAGTTTTTTTCATATCTATTAAGAAAAATATTCTTTTCATTCACTTTTACGTGTCACTATTTTACTTATGGAGATCAAACTATATGAACTTTTACCAACATTTTAATATGTATTTTTGCATCAGATTAATATGAGAAATGTTGCACCTTATAGCATTTTTCGTATAGTTTTCAACCATCTAAATCTTAGATTTCAGATATTAAATTTAGCTACTACCTACTTCAATTTAGCTTTGAAGTTTAGTTGAATTGACTTCAAAGAGCGAAACAATAACAAATAAAATTGAAGAGAGGGAGTAGAAAATTTAAGGCAATCATTTACTTTGTTGTTTGACCCTATTTATTATTATTACTAGTTTATTGTAAGTGTATTGCACGTGTGTGTCACGTTAATATTATTAAATTGAATAGTACAAATATTTGAAAAATATTTCTAAGGACCTTCATATTTTTAAAATAATATTAATTTAGTATATATGTATTGAATCTGTATCATGCGTCTATTAATGAAAATCTGTATATATATATATATATATACTATCTCTACTTTAATATTTTTCTCCCACAAAAGAATAAATTATTAAAGACGTTTTTGTCAATGTAAGAATCAAAAAATTAAACTGTATAAAAATATTTCAATCTATTGTATTCGCTTTGGCGAGTATTTATTCGATAAAGTTGACTTTAATTTTTGTGTAGTTAATCTTTTTTTTTAACATGTTTTCTATATATAATAAAAATAATATAACTCTTTAAATAACAATTTCTTATTGACAAAGATAAGATAAACTTTTAATTGATATTTATCTATAGTTTTTTCTTTAATATAGGCAAATTATAAACTATTTCAATATATTTTTAGTATATTTCTATTTCAACAATACAAATTTATGATGAATAATGCAAAAAATAAAAAAAATGATACATTTAAATATATTTAAGTATTATTATTTCTAAAAGTCTAATATTAGGAATAAATTTTTCCAAAGAATTGTCGGGTTCTAGTAGTAGGTTTGTTTCTACTAAAAATAATTAATTAATATTGAATGTTGTTTACTCTCTCCAATCATGAGTACTACTCCGAACGATTCTCTTCCCTTATTTGTATGATACTTTTTTACGACCTTTGAGTTAGAAACATAAAATTAATTTTTTTGGAGAAAATTTAAATAAGTATAGTTATTTAAAAATTAAATAATTACTTGTAATAAGGTACATATTTCAATAATAAATACCATTAATCCAAATTTGATGTAAAAATTGAATACATTACTTACCATCAAGACAAATCATCAATTGTCACTGTCAACTTCTTTTTATATTTTTTTCAATAATTAAAATCACGTTATTAAAAATAAATGATCTAAGTATATAGATAAAGACAAAATATTAGAGGTAAAAATTTCAAAAGAAAAATGCTATATATAAAATAATAATAATAATAATTCTATTTATTTGTAAAGGTCTTATATATATAGATTATATCACTAATTAGAAGTTATGCTAAATTAGGATTTTATTTAGTGATTGAAAAATTTAAGAGTCTTTTCATAGTTAGAAATCTTTATTTTGATAACTTTTTTCATATATTTTAAAAGTTAATATTTATAAATATAATTAAATTATAATTTAAAAAAAATTAATGAAAAGACGATTTTATCTGAATCATAGTGTTTTAATGAAGCTCTTTTAAGCTAATCAATTTTTTCCAAAGGAAGTTTTTGGACCTTCTTCCTAAATTTTAGGATTTTGAACGTAAATGTAAATTAAATTATTTTTAAACTAATGAATTGTTTTTAAAGGAAATTTTTGGACACTTTTTTTTAGTATTTTTGGACATTTTTTTTAAACTTCTTTTTCCCTATTTTTATGGGACATTTTTTGCAAAATTTTTTTCCTATTATTTGAATTTATTTTTTTTTTGACTATTTTCCTTTTAACTAAGTCTATATTAGTTAGGAAAACATTCTCCATGTATGAATATAATTATAATAAGAAAATATTTTCTATTTAATTTTTATTATAGTTAATATTTAATATTATTAAACTAATAATTAAGAAAAAGATGAAAACACGATTTTGTCTAAAGTAGGGTTTTTAATGAAGGGTAAAAAGTTCAAACAACATTTCCAAGGGTCTTCACGCTTTTAATATAGTATAGAATAGATAGATAGATAGATATAAATAACTTGTTATTTCTAGTTTTCCACTTGAACATATTTAAAAATTATTATGGTAATACTTTCGATGTTTTAAATCTAAAACATGATATTTAGAAAATCTAATTTACTTTTCTTGTTACCAGAAAAAGTAAGAATTGATGTGCTATATGACACATTATTATTTATTACGTAAGAGAAAATTTCATTAATCATACTTAGTGATTTTTCTATATGAAAAGATATAATAAATTTTGTCATATTAATCTTGAATGGGAAAATATTTTATTAATACATGAGTTACAATGACTAACAAATTTTTATGTGACGTGATCCGGGTAATATGTACAAAAATTATAAATTAAATAATTTAGAACCAATAACTACATATGAGACATTATATAGAAAAATAACAACTGACAAGTTTTTAATTTGCAATTTATTTCTCAAGAATATACAATAATAAATTATTAATTAACTTTAAGAATAAATAAAAAATATAGTAAGTTGGAAAATGATTATTTTTGTAGGGATTTTTCTTTATTTAATTTTCCCTTTAAATTTTTTTGAACGTATTTTTCCTTTTAATTTTTTTTTCGTTTTGACTAATTTCCTTTTACACCAAGTCTATTTTAGTTGGAAAAGGATTCTTTGTGTAGGAATTTTTCTTTATTTAATTTTTCTTTATTTTTAGTATTATTAAAATAATAATTCTAAAATTCATAAATAGAAAAGGATAGAAAATAATATTTTATTATATTTAGGACAAAACATTTCATCATATAATTAAGATTCATGAAGAAATTAGAAGAATTTTTATTTATCTTTTCCCCATTTATTTTTTTTTAAAAATTATTACTTGAGCTTCCTCGGAAACTTGTGTTAGTTGAAGGAAAAAAAAAGGTAAAAAATAAAATTAACCAACCCATATTCCTTAAAAAAAAGGAAAACTTTAGTAGAAGTTTTTTGCTTAATTTTTTTTCTTTTTCACTTTGGACGTTTTTTTGCCTTTTTTCTTGACTAATTTTCTTTTAGTCTATTTTAATTGGAAAATGATTTTTTGTGTAGAGATTTTTCTTTATTTAATTTTCTTTTTTTATTTTTTTTGAACATGCTTTTCTTTTTAATTTTTTTCTTTTTGACTAATTTCTTTTACACCAAGTCTATTTTAGTTGGAAAAGGATTCTTTGTGTAGAAATTTTTTAATTTAATTTTTATTTATTTTTAGTATTATTAAAATAATAATTCTAAAAAAAAAGATGAAAAGATTATTTTGTCTAAGAGAAGTCTTTTAATGAAGGACAAAAAGTTCAATCAACATTATTAAGGACCTTGACATTTTTAATATAGTATAAATTAGTTTTTTTTTTTAAAGGAATTGAGCATTATTAAAAAGAAATAATTCTTTAATATGAAGGTAGAGTTGGAAA
>JAOTQR010000002.1:19350753-19379761 GCA_025774065.1 Solanum ossicruentum | reverse complement strand
TATTATTATTATTATTATTATTATTATTATTATTATTATTATTATTATTATTATTATTATTATTATTATTATTAAAATAAGCCCGTTTATTTTAAAATTAAATAAAACTTCATATTGCATAATCACAAAATCCAGTCATTCATATATTTATCCAGTCATTCATATATTTTACTTGGAGGAAATTAATTGGGAAATATATAACTACTTTTAAAAATCAAATTAATTACTTCTGCCTACTCATTTATCTTTTTTTACCGTCAACCTTATTACTCTTGGCTAGTTTCCAAAATATTTAGCCAATCAACTTTATTAGGATATATATGGGAGGAACTAATATAAGTTCTGGTGCAATGATGAGATTATTTTATTTTTAATAAAAGGTCTTAAATTTGAGTTTTGAGTATGAGAAAAATTATCCCCACTTGTGGGATACTACTGGGTATGTTGTTGTTGTTGTTGTAGTATGAGAAAAATTATACTGAAAGAGTCATCCTCGAATTGTGTCCTCTGATACACTATTCAAATTTAGTAATATTATTGATTGTTTGTTAATTGGATTATGAATAAATTAGCTCTTAGTCAACTAATCATCACTTATATGAGTTGTTGATTCTGGAAAAAAGATTACTACTATATTATTAAAAAAATATATATTTGCTTTATTCTTCTATTTTTTCCATTAATTTTTGATGGAGACAAAGATTTACTCTTTTTTGGCTTCGGGTTATGATGGAATAAAGCAAAATGACTCTTTAAACTGTCTGCGCTTCTTTCAATTGTGAAATAGTGGTCAGTCAATGCAACTTTCGACGCTCATCATGGGTCATTCGAAAACAGTCGTACTATGTTTTTAAAACATAAGAGTCAGATTGCATACATCCGTCCCCACTTACTCCGACGAAAGCATTTAAGACATTGGGCTAATGTTTTCTGGTGCACAAAATCAGACTATCATTTCGAAATCTACACATGGTCAATGTTTTTGTGCAAATAAAAACTAAAGAGTAAGAAAAACAAAAGTACGCTTCCAATTGTACTGCTTCTAGAATGTTGACAAGTATATTGCATTATTAATTCCTTTATTTTTCTTGGTTCATATAGTCTAATTTTGACTTCTAAATTGTTCTAAAAAATGCCTCTAATAATTTCAATCATATTGGGCTATTAACTAGTAAGTGTTCAATCAATTAGAGCACCATCGATAAAAAGTTGGAAGTTAATTTTAGTTAAATCTAATATTGCTGGTTTAATATAATATTTATTTTGATTGCTACTTAAATTCTATTGTTATCATATTGCTAAAATTTGTCGTTAGATAATAACGAATAAATCTATTTTGTGGAATGATCTATTTGATATCATCGCATTATTACCATATTATGCAATTTTTTATATTCAAACATCATAATCATTGAAATAATAAAATACCATACCGTAGGAAACAAAACACCACAATCATCCAAGCAGAGGGCAAAAAGGTCAAAGCAGTCAAAAAGTCGCTAGTTTCGTGCAGAAGGGGTAGCAGTTTAGCGATTAAACCGATGCTCACACTATATATTTTACCTAATTTTTTCCCCAAATCATCCATTTTCTACATTACTTTGCTTCCCTTCTACCTTCTTCATCAACAACAATGTCGTGCTACAAGGGAAAATACGCCGGTAAAATTTCCCAAACTCATTTTTTATCAAATAATTATCAGTTGATTTAACCTTGTTTGTTTTGATCCAAAATCTCTGTAGATCACAGATCGTAATGATCTGGATCGGTTTCCATTTTTTTTTGTTTTTAGATCTATTTCTAGTTGTGCTCTTTTTTTTTTGTTGAAGTTTGATCTACTTGTTTATCCCTTCATTAGCGAGGTCTCTTACGTGAGAGCGTGTTGACACTTGAAAGTCAGTTTTCTTCATGTATTCGAACTAAAAAAAATTGTTGCATGAGTCTTACTCTCTGTTTTGATTTTACTCGTTAAATTGGAATGCGTTCTAGTTTCCGTAGAGCTAATCTAATGTACTTTTCGAATGCTCTGTTTTGTAATTCTGTTAGATATGCTGTTCTGAAGATTTTGACTGCTGCTTGAATGTGTATCCTTGCAATTTCTGTATTTCTTTTGTATTTGGTTCCTTTTAAAAAAATGTTGTGATTCATTATTTATTGTGTATAAAACCTGTTATCACAAGCAAATTTTGATGTAAAGAAGCTATTTCCTTCGTCCTATTTTTATTTGGCAGCCTTCGATTTGGCAGGATGTTTAAGGGAAAAAAAAGGAAGACTTTTTGAAACTTGTAGTTTAAAACAATTCTTTTGTGTGGTTGAGATTTGGTTCATTAAGAGTAAAAGGGAATTTTTGAAGTTAAATTGTTGCTACTTAACTATAAGTAACATTCTTTTGGGATGAATAAAAAGGAAAAGAGTTACACATAAATTGGGTCAGAGGGAGTAATTTTTTTATTTTACGGCTTGTGAAAGGGAAATGAACAATTAAACTTAGTGAAAAGGGTATTGCCTTGTCTATGTTGTCCCTGGACATCTTGAAGGACATTAATAAACTTATCGATTGAAACCCTCGGGGGTTGGTCTGGTGGCAATTAACTTGAGCCTTGGGCCTTGGGGTTTGCTCCCTTTCAAGGTCTCAAGTTCGCAAAACCCATTAGGTGCAAACAATTTCTGAGGGCCATCGAGTTGGGTAAAATCTGAATTAAGCGTGGTGCACTTAGGGGAAACTCCTTGCCGAGGGCCTCCCTAGATTAGTTGGGGCTCAAAGAGACTCGGACACCAAATTAAAAAAAAAACTTATCGATTGAATGGCATTAAGTGGAAAGCATGTTTATGTTTCTTTTTGAATCATTCCCTCTGGTCTTAGTTCCTTGCTATATAGTTTGTCTGCAGCCTACTCAACGTTCATAAGTTTATGCTTCTCAGCTGGTTAGATTTCTTTGCTCTATAGTGTGTTATTAATCCGAAAATTCTTCCTTGGAATGATTGAATGTTACATATGTCTTGTCTTAAAGAATGCTTGAACACTAAATGTTGTTTCCAACTAATTGGTGTTTATTCATTAAGTGATTTATTAGTGTCAATGTGCCTGCATTTTGTCGTTGATGCTTTAATTTCTGTTCTGAATGGTGTTTTATTTTTTATTCAGTGTCAATTACCTTGTTTGTTGCTAACATACAACGGATATTGGAATTGATGCAGATGAGCTTATTAAAAATGCTGCATACATAGCTAGCCCTGGTAAGGGTATCCTTGCTGCTGACGAGTCTACTGGAACAATTGGCAAGCGTCTATCTAGCATTAATGTTGAGAATAACGAGTCAAATAGGAGGGCTCTCCGGGAGCTGCTTTTCTGTGCACCTGGTGCTCTTCAGTACCTTAGCGGAATTATCTTGTTTGAGGAAACCCTTTATCAGAAGACTGCAGCTGGTGTGTTTATATTAATTATAATGTCTATTTTCGTGTGTGAAAATGGAATAATGATCTTTAGCATATCTAGTAATTGCACTTTTGGTGTTTTACATAATTAGAATCTGACTGTTTTTACTTGCATCTGCAGGCAAGCCTTTTGTTGATGTAATGAAGGAGGCTGGAGTCCTCCCAGGAATTAAAGTCGACAAGGGTACCGTAGAGCTTCCCGGAACCAATGGTGAGACAACTACCCAGGGTCTTGATGGCCTTGCAGAACGCTGCCAAAAGTACTATGCTGCTGGTGCTAGGTTTGCCAAATGGCGTGCGGTGCTGAAGATTGGTGCCAACGAGCCATCTCAGCTCGCTATCAATGACAATGCCAATGGCCTTGCCAGATATGCTATCATCTGCCAGCAGAACGGTCTTGTCCCCATTGTTGAGCCTGAGATCCTTGTTGATGGATCCCACGACATTAACAAGTGTGCTGATGTCACAGAGCGTGTTCTTGCTGCTTGCTACAAGGCCCTCAATGACCACCATGTCCTCCTCGAGGGTACATTGCTGAAGCCCAACATGGTCACTCCCGGATCTGATGCCCCTAAAGTTTCACCAGACGTGATTGCAGAGTATACAGTACGTGCCTTGCAGCGAACCATGCCAGCAGCTGTTCCTGCTGTGGTTTTCTTGTCTGGTGGTCAGAGTGAGGAAGAGGCCACCCTCAACCTCAATGCCATGAACAAGCTACAGACCAAGAAGCCCTGGACCCTCTCATTCTCCTTTGGACGTGCTCTCCAGCAGAGCACCCTCAAGGCCTGGTCAGGAAAGGAGGAGAATATCCAGAAGGCCCAAGCTGCACTCCTAACAAGGTGCAAAGCCAACTCTGAGGCTACCCTTGGAAAGTATGCCGGTAGTTCCAACTTGAGCGAGGGTGCTTCCGAGAGCCTTCACGTCAAGGACTACAAGTACTAGAGCAATAATCAATTTCGGCTATCTTTTTGTTTTCTGTTTTGATGATGAGGTTTTGCAGGATGGTTTACGAGAAGTGTCTTTTACTGGTCATAGGGTGCTAGTCTTTTCTATTTGTCTCAAGATTTGTTCAATAAAAGCTTGAAAAACGTTGGTGCAGGTGGTCTTTTTTAGCGTGTTAAACTAAGATTATGTCATCGGATTTATGCCCTGTTGATGGGGTTTTTACATATTGAACTTTGGTTTTGCATGTTACTTCAATTTCAAAGAACTCGTGTGAAATCATAGATAAACTACTATGGACATTACATACAAAGGCAGCTTAGGTCTTTGTTTATATTTAAGTAGTACATAGTCGACGCTAAGTTCAATTCATTAGTACATTCTTTAGGGATAATAAGAGTGCATGGTCTTTCATAATTATTAAAAAAAGGTCATTCGCTGCTATTTCATACGTAGTCGGATTATATTTAGTTTTTGAATGTGTCATAAATACTCTATATTATATAGTCAGTCTATATTTTTTATGACTTTTGACAAGTTATATTGTATAGTCTAGAGTTGTCAATACGAACTGACCTATCCCATCCGGGCTAGCCTTTATAGACTTTGAAATTGGACAAGTTAGGTCGGGCTGACCTCTTTTTTTATGGGTTAGAAAATAGTTAGTCCTACCCATTTTTGCATGGGCCACGGGTTTGTCAGGCCCCCACATTTTTATTTTTATAAATTTTAAATAAATTTGTAAAAAAATTATAATTTAAACATATTAAAATAAATAGCAACAAGAAAATATTATATAGTACTAGTGTTACTATTACTCTTTCCGTTCATCTTTACTTGTCCACTATACTATTTTAAGATGTCCAACAATGCTTGTCTATTTCATCAAAATCAAAAAATAATTTCAAACTTAATTTTTAGTTTATCCTTATCATTAATTATAATAGTTATTTTCTTGTTACATTTTTCAAGACATTGTAATTGCTATAATCAAAAATTGATTTAGTAAAATTGCTGCTCATATTATTTATTGTGCTAAATCAATAAATGACAAATAGAAATGGATAGAGGGAGTATATATTATTAAAAATATAATTTGTATCTAAATTTTAATATTTAAAAATTTTAAATAAATTTGAGTTTGGACTCTTATAATTTTTAACACTCTATTTTATTATTATTTTTAATTTGGCTCATGGGTTGACCCAACCCATATTATCAAAAGTCACACAAATCATCACACTTATTCAGACAGCGCTAAAAAGCCCATTTTTAAATGGTCTCCAAAAATTATAGCCCAACCCTGCTAAATTACAAGTTAGGCCAGACTGGCCCAACGAGCCTAACTTATATTGTCGGTTCTAGTATAGCCATGTGTCTGTGTATATATATATATATATTATAATTTTGATTATTTTTTATATAAATAAAAGAGGACTATATTTATTATAAATAAATTTAGTTTATCAAATATATTTATCGTATATATTTGAAATTGTCCGTTTTCTTTAATCTATCTGGGCATAATTAAGAATCAAATACAGGGTGGTTGTGTGTATCTGTATTTTATAAATTATTATTCTTTAAGTTCTTAGCTTTTAATCCTTTAATATCAAATTCTATTTAGGGTTTATATCAAGCCTTTTCCCAAGTTTATCAATGGCTAGAGATGATTCTAGTAGTAAAAGGATTACTTGAAACGCGCCCTGCACATCATAATGAATATGTTATTATTATTAGAGAATTATTAAAATTTTCTCTAAACTTAGCACAAATTATTAATTTTATTTTCAAACTATTGATAGTATTAAAAATACCTTTTTATTTGACTAACCAAATTAAAATACACACCTAATCTTACAACATGAATGAAATATAGTTCTAAAATTCTTGTCAAGTTAAAGGGTTTTTTAAGTTTTAACACTTGTGATAGATTGATGATGTATTTTAGTTTAGTTAGTAAAATACAGTAATATTTTTAAAACTTTAGTACTATACATTAATATGTATAGTATTAATATATAGTACTGTTTTGCGATGTGTCTTGTAACATATTAATGTATAGTACTGAAATTACTGATAGCCTTTCTGATCACTCTTCCTATGGATCAGTAGCAGTACGCTAATCTCTCTGTTCCAATTTATTCTTTATAAATATTTAATGTGATATTTTTTGACTTGACACGATATTTAAGAAAAAAGGAAAACTTTTAAAATATGTGGTCTAAAATCATTCTTAGATATTTGTGTTCTTGAGAATCATTTCATTAAGGGTAAAAAGAGAATTTTAAAAGTAAATTATTTTCTATTAAAATAAGGTGACATTCTTTCTGAAACGGAACAAAAAAAGGATGTTACATAAGTGAAATAATATCCTTGAAAAAAAAGTGAAATTGTTCATGACCAAAAGACTTGCTGGTAGGGCATTTGACCATGAAGTTTTTCAAAATTTTAATGAAATATAGTCAAACACATGCTAAAAATACTTCATTCGTTTAAAAAATAATAACTTTATTTGAGTTGATACAAAATTTAAAAAATAAAAAAGACTTGTTAGTATGTTGAAATGTATCAGAATATTTTTTAATTTTCTGGTCTTAAAAATGCTACATGGAAAATTGAAACTCAAATTTTGTCAAAAAAGAAATAGATCGTTTTTTAAACAGACTCAAAGGAAAAAAAAGTCATTCTTTTTAAAACGAAAAGAGTTTTTTTAGTTTGAGATCTTAATTTTTTTTAAAAAAATTATTTTCTTAAATTTCATGTCGAATAAAAATCAGACAAACAACTTGAAATGAAAAAAAATATTACTCTCTCCGTCCCATTTTAGAGTCAAACTATATAGATTTTGACTAGTATTTTTAAATATATTTTTTCATTATATTAATATAAAAACAATTTGCAATCAACAATAATTTTTTTAATATATAATTTTGAATATCTAAATTTTTATTTTATAATATTAAATTAATTTTAATTTATTTAACTATAAAAATTAATCAAATTAATTTTTAAAAAATACAATACAATAATTAAAATGATAAAGATGGAGTATATCCTAAAATTTAAGAAGCTTCCCCTATGGAGTTACAAGATATCCAGAAATAGGAAAAATAATCAATCAGTTTCCTAGCTTTATTCTCTGTTTGTTTCTTTTCTCATGAAATATATTGTCTTCTTCCAATGTTTTCTATAATTTCCAAGACAATACATTCACTCCAAACAAGATATTAAAATCATTCTTCATGAAAATTTTGTGTCATAAAATAAAAAGTACTGATCAAAATTATGCATAGGTGATGCCATTGATTTGACAAATAACTGAGATATATAACAAAGGTACTTGTCTAGTTTTCACCTCATTATCCAAATTGGAAAATCTGACCATGTGTCTTCTTTAAAGAAAGCCTAACAACAGTCCATATTATATATGGGTAAATATTTATTTCGTATCATATTATATATATTAACTTATCATGGTTAAATAATTTTTTTTATTGAGTTGAAACTCTTATCACTATGGTGAGACTAACTTCAGCCAGTATTCTAGTGGAATAAAGCATCGGTACTTGAGGTGGATATATATATATTGTTCTCTTTGTCTCATTTTATACAATATTTTTTTTTTTAGTTTGTTTAAAATAGAATATTACTTTATTATACAATAATAACATTATCCCAATGCCTCAAAAGACTCCCACCCATTGCGGGGTAAGGGGATCGGATGTACGTAGCCTGACTCCTATGTTTAAAGATATAGTGCGACTGTTTTCGGATGACGCATGATAAGCGTCGAAAGTTGCATTGACTAACTGCTACTTCACAATTGAAAGAAGCGCAGACAGTTTAAAGAGCCATTTTGCTTTATCCATCATATCCAAAGCCAAAAAATAGTGAATCTTTGGCTCCATTCGAGATTGATGGAAAAATATTACTTTATTATAATGAAAAATAATTTAACTTTAAAATTTTTCTTTTATTCTTAATGAAATAATTTTCGACTATACATATATCTAAAAATTATTTTAGATCACAATTTTAAAAATCTTTTTTTTCTTAAACATCGTGTCAAATAAAAAAAATCACATAAAATGAGAAGGAAAAAGTATTAACATTCATGTTGTATGCATGATCTAATTTCAAAGTACGTAATCTTAAACATTTATGACGGATAAATTTAAAAAAATTTACATATAAACTAGAAGTATCAGAACTCTCTAGTTAGAGACGAATTCATAATTTAAATTTTATGATTTTAATCTTTATGTGTTTTAGCATTGAACCACTTATATTTTTTAAGTTATGAATTCATATTTAATATTTATTATAATTTCAGTGATTTTTTACGCATAAATTTATGTTCCACATCAAATATTAAATTGAAATAAACTCAATACCGATACATTAGATTCAGCCCTACTGGAGGTGGGCACATAAGACCAGCATAAATGAAGAAAGAAGTCTCAAAAGAATATTTGGAAATAATTAAAATTAAGATACAAATAAATCAAAATCTAATCTCCTAGGATTAGTTAACTTCAATCCCTCTAAGTTCCACACACAAAAAAGTTAATTAGCTAACATCCTCAATATCACAAAATACCATAGTCAAATTTAAACCACTTACCTCCTAACACAAATTCTTCCCTTTATATCGAGTACTACTTTTAAAGAATCCGAGCAACATACCCTAAAACAGTCCCTCATCAATTGTTTCATGACCATTTGGCACATGTGTTGATGTTTCACAATATGATATTCTTCCTTCATCATCATTCTTGATTTGGAAATTATAGTAACATGATGAGCTCAATGAATTCATTTCCTTTTGCTTCTTGTTGCCATAAAACATTGAAGCATTTTGATCATTGAGATTATAACTTGTAGTATTACTCTTCATAACTTCTTCTTCTCCATTTAATTTACGCAATGCATGGATTAAAGCTGCGTCGCGCGCTTCAATCCATGCTCTCTCATTAGCCCAAAATTTTTGCTCTTTTTCTATCCTAATTGCCTCTTTTTTCCTCCATTCTTCTTCCCTTAAAATCCTCTCTTGTTCCTTATCTTCAATTGTCTTCATCATTTTCTCCAACCAAATTTCTTGTTTTTCCACTAATTTCCCCATTTGTTGATCCATAAATTCTATTATCTTACCTTTCCAACTCCTTTTCCCCCTTCTCTTACTCCTTCTCTTTTCCTTTGAATAGTCATTTTCATCGTCAGATGAATTAGTACTGTCAGAATCAGAGGAATCATAGAGACTGTCAGAGAGCTTAGGACCATGATCATGAGCTTCTTGATTGTAATGATGAAAGGTGTTTGTATTAATTGTGTTGCTTGTTTTACCATAGAGAGCTTCAAGTTGTCTAAAGTATCTATAATGTTTGCCATCTTGTCTACCAGCTTTGCCTTCTTTAGTCTTCTTGTAGTATTTGTACAAGTTCTCAAATTTCTCCCTGCACTTTTTTCCACTCCTTTGATATCCATATTCCTCAGACATAATCCTAAGATTGTAGGGGAAAAAAAGAGGATATAATCAACATGATTATAGAGTATCAAGGTACTTAATAATTTGTCTGTTATATTCTATACGAGAGTATTTAACCAGATACAAAGTTCGATTTAAAAAATAAAGAAAGACTTGTCAACAAAAAACAACATACCCCAATGCCTCAAAAGGCTCCCGTCCATTGCGGGGTAAGAGGGGGTCAGATATACGCAGCCTGACCCCTATGTTTAAAAACATAGGGCGATTGTTTCCAGATGACCCATGATGAGCGCCGATAGTTGCATTGACTAACTGCTACTTCACAATTGAAAGAAGCGCAGACAGTTTAAAGAGTCATTTTGCTTTATTCCATCATACCCCAAAGCCAAAAAATAGTGAATCTATGGCTTCTTCTGAGATTGATGGAAATAAAAAGAAAGACTTGTCGCACTTACTAATTAAAGCAATGTATACCTTAGAACTTATAAATGTGTCATTATGTTTCTTTAATTAGGAAGAAATCAAAGGTGGAACAATTTCTCATGACCACTTACAAATTAATCAGAAGAAAATTACATTTTCAGATCTTTATATGTAAAATGAAGTTTCTTATGCGTAAAAAATGAGGTCATAAAACTAAAAATAAAATTGTAAAAAATTACTTTCTCTGTCCCAATTTATATGATCTACTATTTGTTTTAGTCAATCTAAAAAAAGATCAATTACACATTTTAGTTTCTTTTTTTACCGACACAATATAATCAATATTTTATCCCTTTTGGATTCATTCCACTTATTTGACGAAAATTCCATAAAAATGTATCTATTTAAAAACTTCATATCGACTCAAACTATATCAGATAAGAATATAATCCAAAAAGGAACCCTAGTTTAAATGGTGCAACAAGCTAAGTCATGATATTGATGGAAGCATGATAAAATAGGTACTTGGCCTTCCAAAAGATATTCTGCCATTTTTCTTTAGCTTAAAAAGTGTCCTTTGAATTAATAGGACTACTCATTCTCAAATTATGTCCTGATGGATCAATGATCAGAAAAAAGCCAGGTAGCACAATGTGACAAAATAAAGATGAAAATAAGTACACCTCATTCTTCAACTCAACTGTTATTTTCTTACACTAAAATAATATCCAATAATTAATTGATTCACTCAAGAGGTTGCAGAAAAACCCTCATATTAAAGAAAGGAATCCCACGAGTAGGGTTTAGGGAGGTGAAATGTACGCAGAGCTAATTGATGGTAAAAGAAACTCATGATGCGAAAATAATTAAAGGAGGGAATATAGTTAAATTTGGTGCTAGCTCTACATATTAGAAATCTAAAATATACAAAGAAGAAAGTAATTAGTTGAATATCAAAAAATTATATAGTGTATATAGAAGATTATACTAACTATATATGGTCAAAATTTACTCTCTTTTATACATGTATTACTATAGTATGTTTTTAAGTTCTGACTTCGCCTCTGTTACAACAGTCTCTATATATCTCATGGATTATTCATCAAAAATTCCATATAAATATTTGAGTGTTTTGTAGTAGTAATAATCATTAGAGATGATATAATTAAGTAAATTCAAAGTATTTTATCACACAATTTGTTCATAGAAAGTGATATATTGATAGAGAAATTAGGTTAAGTATTTGTGTTAGAGGTACATACCTAGAGACTTCATCCCAAAGGGGACCTTTTTGATTAGCTTCCTTGAACTTAAAATCAAGTTGTGACCTAACTTCAAGAAGTATAAGTGTCTCTTGCCTTGGCCACCTCCCATTTCCACCACCAACACCCTCTATCTCCAACGTGCACCCACCAGCTCTAGTATTAGTGTCTGCTATCACAGTGTTAGCATCGGGAAGAAACCCGTGATGCTGAGGAAGACAGTGGTGTTGCTGCGCCAAATTAATAGTATTACTGTTACTATTACTATTACTATTCGGGATTACCATATCCAACTGTTGGTAATCCGGTGTCAGATGTGGTGTAACAGAAGCAAATAAAGGCCTTCCGTTTAGATACTGCGTTAGATCCATCATACCATACTCATGATCCTCCATTTTCCCCGAAAGATAAAAAGTTGTAGTTTAAAAATCAAAATTAGTGGCCTAAAATTAAATTTTAACAAAAAAAGTTACAGCTTAGAAATCGAAATTAATAATCTAAAATCAAATTATAACAAAAAGTGACAGAAGGAAGAGAAGGAGATGATAAAAGAAGCGGCTGACCCGGATCGTGTCGAAATATTTTTTGTTTTTTTGAGTATTTGAAAATATATAAAAAGGGAGTTATAAGGAATGAATATATATGGACCCATTTCTCCCTGTTCACGGCAGCTGCAATGGCAAAGCTTGTCTACTTTTTTTTTTTTTTTCTTTCGGTATCTTTTAGACATATCTGAATGGTCTTTCGAAAACAATTTTTCTATATTTATAAGGTAGTGATAAGGTTTGTGTACATTTTATTCTATCCAGATCATACTTGTGGGATTTCACTAGCTTTGTTATTATTGTCAGACGTACATGCAGGGGCGGATGGAGCTAGTAAAGGTTCGGAATTTTGTCTGAAAATTATTTGATGGAAAAATTATATTATTTATATATTATTAAAATTATTATTTTTTTAGATTTTGAACCTATTTAATTAATGAAAATTCTGACTCCGAATCGAGGAAATGCTTAGGGTTTTTAGCTAGCTGAGATGATCAAAATGATGGTAGAGTACTTTTTATTTTATGTTTACGTTACGCCTTATTGTAGTAGTGTCCTTGTATATACTCACATATATATATATATATATAGTACAAGTTGTAGAAGAAAAAAATAACAATAAGAGCGAAAAGTTACTATATTTTAATTTAGGGAAAAGGTTAATATTTTAGGAACAATTAAAATTTCAGTGCATGATCATTCGGTCAAAATAATTATAAGAAAAATAAAATACAATTATTCACTATAGGCAATTATAATCAATATTTATTGCATGTATAGTCAAATTATATTTAATTTTTAAGTGTATCATAATATATATTTAATATATACCGCATGTATGAGCATTCTATATTTATATTATAATGGATGAAGTATGACTCGTTGCGCTTCAAGTGATAAAACTATTTAATTATAAATTTCTAGCTCTCTGTTCTAGGCTTTAAATTAGCTACTACGTTCTTTTTGTTCTCTTCTTCAACAACATTAATTTTCAAATTGGCTTTCAAAAAAGTTTTGCCTTTTCAAATATTATTGCTTTTGCTTTATTTTATATATATATATATATATATATGACGTAATATACAAAGTAGATCCAAATTAAATAACCAATAAAAATATGGAAAATGACAAATTAAATAACCAACAACAAAGTAGCTATGTTTTTAAACATAAGGATCAGGCTGCGTACATCTGACCCTCCCTTTATCTCGCAATGAATGAGAGCTTTTGAGACAGTGGGATAATATTGTTGTTGGAAAGTAGCTCCAATTGCTTTTATTGTTAGCCAGGTAATTCCAAAAAGTTTTTCCAACTAGTGGTTGCTCCAAATCATATGGAAAATGACAAATTTAATTTTCTCCTAAAGTATTTGAAATGGGATAATGTATATGTGAAAATATATAAAAATTATGATATAATAAACTCAAAATAACAACAATAACATAATATTTAGTGAAATTTCACAAGTGGGGTTTGGGAAGGGTAAAATGTACGTAGACTTAGCACTACCTCATAGAGATAGAAATATTATTTTCCCAAGATTCTTCTCGTCTCAAAAATATCATCCCCAAAGCAGAAAATATTAGATATGAAACCAAACGACTAGAATGGAAAGCAAATATTAATTTGTAAAAATAATAAAAATAACAAAATGAATAACAGACAATAACAATACAATATATAAAGATACGACTACCTCTACTAACCTACTATATTACAAGGCCAGACATTATTCAACTCCCATTAGCCGTCTAACCTTCTACCCTAGTACGCGACCACCACTCCTTTCTATCTAAGATTATATCCTCGGTGATATGAAGCTGCGACATATCATATCTAATCACCTCCTCCCAATATATTTTTGTTCTACCTCTACCCCTCCGCGTAACCCCTACATCTAACCTCTCGCACCTCCTAACAGGATCGTTAGCACTTCTTCTCTGTACAGATCCAAACCATTGTAGTTTCGCTTCTTTCATTTTGTCTGTCTGGAAGGCCGCCCCTAACTTTCCCCAAATGACCTCAGATATAAACTTATATGTTAAAAATATAAAATAAACTCAATACTAAAATTTTAAAAATATTAAATTCATAAAAAATTTAAATTTTAAATCTACTTTGATCCCTACTCGAAAGCAAATCCAATCCTTCCAAAAGAAGAATCATAGCAAAAATACAAAAAAGATAGAAGAATCCAAACCGCCCAAAATCTATGGCCAATCAAAAAGTACCCGCCCATCCACCTAAGTTTAGTACTCAAAGCTACCTTTGTCTCCCTTTCATCAGACACACGAAGCCAAATACAGAAAAGACATCACATAAGTTTAGTACTCCAAATTACCTATATAAATTCCTTAAAAAATTATTTTATTTCTAATACAAAATTTTTGGTTAAATTATTACATTTGTGTCAAATCTGTAACTAAAACTCTAACTCTATCCTGAATGAGTTAAGAGCTTTTCATCTCAGTGGCATATATGTGTTGTGTATATATATAGTCCTTGATGATCGTTCTACAATCAAGTCTCGCTGTGTTTGCAATAAATTATATATTTCTTTCGTCTCACTTTACATTGCACTTTTTAATTTACGTGGTATTCAAGAAAAAAATTAAGACTTTCAAAACTTATGATCTAAAATCATTCTTAGATATTTGTATGGTTGAGAATCATTTCATTAAGGGTAAAAAAAACTTTTTAAGGTAAATTATTTCTAATTAGAGTAAGGTAACATTCTTTTGGGATGAACCAAAAACAAAAATGTGCCACATAAAATGGGAGAAAGGGAGTACTACATATACTATATTAAAAGTAAATGTTTGTTTTATTTATTTTAGTTCAAAAAATAAGTGATAATTTGTTATTTTATTTCTAATTTTACCCTTGTTATTAATTAATTATAGTCATTTCTCGATAAATTTTCACAACCATTGAATTAATAGCAAAACTTCCTTTTTATTTATTATTTATTAAAATGTATGTCAAGTGAATAATGTACAAAGAAAAATGAATGAGTATATAACTACAATTGACTTTGGTTACTTACAAATACTACAATTAAATCAACTAATTAACTCTTGATCATGCACTAGAATATATAGGAGTTTTTGGTGTAAACATAACCATAATTGATTGAGGCTTCATTTACTTGCATTTAATGGAGGTTTGAATTTGAATGATTTAGACAATAAATTATTAGTGCATTTTATTTTCATTAAGATTTAAGATACTTAACCTGAATAAGTTTTAATTATTAAAATCTAGAACAAAGAATTAGTATCATTCGTAGGTATTCTTGTCCGATAAAATTAACTACAACTCTGTTCACAATGATAAAAATCACCACTAACCATCTATGCCATCACAATCACCGTGACTATTACCACAGTCATTATCAACCACCATTACCGTCATTCCACCTCAGCCATCAGAACCACCATCATTACTAACCACTTAGTTGCTATTACACTTACCTCCTCAATCATTATAATTATATTTATTGACACTACCTCCCTGTCTTTATAGCCACCAACACCTCTGCTAGCATCACTACAGTCAATTTCTATTACCAACAAACTCTACCATCACAACCAACACTCTTGCCATGCATATATATATATAGTCACCATCACCGCCAATACCGCCATTATGGTCAAATTTTATGATCAACCACCTTCATCATCATAACTAATATCATCACCAACCACCACAAACACATCATCAACCACTACCATCAGCACTCCTAATTATTAACATCATCACCATTACTAATCTCCATCGTTATGACAGTCTCCACAACACCAACCACCTCTATTGTCGCAACTATCATCACCATTATTACTAGCAATTAACAAGTACTATTACCATCACCACTACTTTCACAACGAACTATCTCCACCATCAAGTACTAGCAAACATAAGTATTCCATTCTTTTTATCAAATGATGATCGTTTTAAAAAAGTATATTTAATTATTTATTTAAGTTGCGTATTTATTATGTACATATAAATAACTTATGTATATTCAAATATTGAAAAATAAATAATCTTAATCATTCAATGTTTAGGACTAGAAGATAATATTTTAATTATTCAGATGTGCATTTAGATTCAAACGTCTAAATCTTAATGAAAACAAAACGAAGAAATTAAGATGCCAATATTGTAAAGTAATGTAAATTTTGTTAGGAAATACAATTTGCAAATCTAAGAAGAAGGAAGATTGAGGAAGAAGAAGTTCTTCCTAGACAGAAGTCAGAGAAAAAATAATCTGTTTAGAGAGAGAAATATTTTCGTGATAACGCCCAATTGGTAAACTCCACGGCGATAGGATTATATATATTAATGATATCCGGATATTTACAATTAGACAGAATACATGTTATACGAAGAATAAACAGTAGCACCTCAAGGCTTTGCCTGCACCCCGGCCTTTGGGTGGGGAGCTCCCGCCCCCCACATCCCCCGGCAACCTCACCGTGAAGGTTGGATCGCAACAGTACATAAATATAATATCATGCTCCACAACCTAACAAATTTACTGACACACTACAAGGTTAGAAGGCAAGGATTTTCATCCCAACCTCTCGAGTGTACCTGACGAAAATGTCCATTAGTTTTGAGCTTATTCCGATGGTTGCTTCCACTATAGTGTGTATTTACTACTTAAAGCTCTTTGCAAAAAATATGTTTATTAATCAAAGGCAGTTTTGGGAACACTTCCAATTTTTTGGTTAGCCCGCCAACTAAATTAAATAATATTTTTCCCCCAAAAAACAAACTTTTTCAATAAAACTAAATTCCACATCAACCTTTTCTCCATAGTTAATAATTAAAGTTAGAAATGAAATTTTAAATATTATAGTACAAATATGGTGCTGTTGAAAAAAATAATAATGAAGTTGCATAATTGAGGGCCTACTAGTTGATATATACATAGATAAAAAAGGGTAAGAATTTTGAAAATTTGAGGGGGATATGTGCTTCTTGTTGCATAATAGGAAAGTATACCCTACTTAGCTGACTTTAGATTTTTTTTTCGTTTTAATTTATGTGATAATATTTGACTGAACGTAAAGTTTAACAATAAATATAAGTGATTTTTCTTTAATGGATAATTTGTTATATTTGGGCGACCATTAAGTTATTATTAACCTCAAAAAATTGAGTTGGTCTTGTTTATTGTACATATATAGGGCATTGGTGGAGTTACTGGAATTTCTTTGCATTAAGTAATATATCTCGAGTTCAAGCATGCATTATAACTGAAAAATTTCGTTAGAGATTGAATCACGCTCCTTTATGGACTCACTTAATGTTAAGTCAAATCAGTCGAGTTAGTAAATTTTGAAAATTGAATAATTAAAAAAAATTAATTGTGTTTATGATAAATATTTACTTGTCTCAAGAGTTTTCACTTCGTTCAATAATTCCCTAGCTAATTTCTTCATATATTTTGGACTTTAATTAATTTAATTACCTATATGAAACAATTTCCTTAGAAAATTTAGAGAGAAAAAAAATTCATAAAATTTAGTTTGGTCATTATTGTTAGATGAAATTGGAGGACTTTGTCCTTCTTAAATATAATGACAATGATAAGGATCATTGACCAAACTTTAAAAAGATACCTTAATAATAACCTTTTATATCAACATTATGTCAAATGAAATTGTTTCAATTTATCTGATATACTTGTACTTTCAATTTATTAAAAAAATAACACACTTTTTAATTTCAAAAATTAATTTTATACTATTAATTTATTTCTTAACGAATTATAAATGAAAATATCCTGTCATAATTAAAATTTCAAAAATTAAATTTAAAGCCATATAAATATAGTGACATCTTTATAAGCATAAAATTTATAAATATATATTTTTAAAAAAATCACATTGATTCAACAAAATTATGTCACGTAAATTGGACTAAAATGAATATAGCAATTAGTTATTGATGAAATTAGGTCTTAAGCTTAGCTAACACTCCAAAACTAGCTGAAAGAGAGGAAGATTGCCTAAGTCTTATAAGGAGATCACCCATCCCATTAACCACCAATGTGGCACTTTGTATCTCAACACCCCCTCACGTCCAGTGCTTAGCATCTGGTGCGTGGACAATTTGTTCGGGGCCCAACATTGGGTGAAATGGGTCCTGCTCTGATACCATAATGAAATTAGGTCTTAGGCCTAACTCACACCCAAAAGCTAGCTCAAAGGGAGAAAGATTGCCTAAGCCTTGTAAGGAGATCACCATCCCATTAACCACGTGGGACTTTGTGTCTCAACAGTTATCCATGTTGGAGTTTGACTTAATCTGAATTTATGTAAAAAGTCTCATATTGAAAGAAACAAAATGCTTTCTAACAAAGACATGCTTCTTAACAAAGACAATTTTATACACAAAATTTAGCAGTTATTTGAAGATGCACAAATTTTTTCAAATCAAAATGAAATCCTTTAAAGCAGATGACTCATCAGGCAGAGTAGAACATTTTATAAGCGTAATACTTCGACATGTGTATATTAACACATGTTTTGTGGGTCCAAAATCAAGTGAGATTAAGAATTTCTAAATATGTAGGACCCTCAAAATCAAGACTCCACCAAATTAAAGATGCTACTAATTAAATCAAACAATAAGCATGTTTCTTGAAAAGTTTTAAAGCTAATAAACAAACCTTTGTTCTTATAGATCCATGGGATGATTCAGATTCATCCAGAAATATTTGGTAGGACCCTCTTGTACAAAATCCATCATGATTTAGATTTAATTAAGACCCCATCAATTCAAATAAAAGTTAATTTTCTAATTATTCTTTTAATAGAAGCTGAATAATTACCAATATTAAAGGTGAGTGAGTTACAACCATTAATTACTAGTGAAATGTGAATGTGTCATATGAAATTAAACTAAAATTTTAAATTTATGAATTCTAGATTATAAAACAAGAAAATTATTAAATTCTTGAAAAATTATTGTGAATTCTATCAAATTCGTAATTTGAAAGCTAGGTGATCTATCCCAACATGAGATGAGTGTTGAATTCTTTTATTTTTAATAAAAGATTTTAAGTTCAAACTTTTGAAATGGAAAATGTTCTTTTGTAATAAAGTGCTTTGACATTTTAAGTTTCACGTATGATATTAGGAAGTACTGCTTGTGAGAGTAGAGGCGTATTCAAAATTTCGAGAAAATGGGTGCATTGTTAGGAAATTGATTCGATTTGATTTCTAGGTTCTTATTATCACTGAACCTGTTTAATTTTCTAACCTCAATTAAAGAGGTGCACCCAATCCTCATCACATTATGTGATACTTCGAGTGTGAGTTCACATATCTATATTTAAGTATTTAGTTTTCTAAAATATAACACTGGTACATATAGTTTAGGAAAGGGAATATGGGTTCACGTGAATCCGCTGGTCCAAATCTGAATACGCTCCTACAACCTCAATTTTCATGGTAGTTTATGGTCTGTTTCCACAAGAATGACTTTTTTGGAATAATAATTTAGTTTCAACTTTCATAAAAAGTTTAAAACTATAAGATAAAGAATATTTTAATATATTTGACTTACTTTCAATTTAAAATCATAAAAAAGGGAAGCTTGGTGCACTACAACTCCCGCTATGTGCAGGACCGAGAAAGGGCTCGACCAAAATGTTCTATTATACGCAGTCTTACCTTGCATTTTTACCAGAGACTGTTTTCAATACCTGAACCTATGAACTCCTAGTCACATGACAATAAGTTTACCATAAAATTCAAAATACTCTATTTTACTTTCTTCACCAGACTAAAATAAGATAAACAAATCAAAATATACCTAGTATATATATATATGATACCATTGCTTGTTTGGATTGAAAAAAAAAATGAGCAAAACAAGATTTGATTGCTTGCCAGAAATAAAGCAGCCGCAACAAAAAGTGGTTGCCTACCCACCTTTCTAATAAACCTTTTTAATTTGGTGAAGTGTAATTCATTGTATTTTATACTTGTCTCATCATTTCATATGGGAATCATAAGTTGTTACCTCAAAGACAAGAAAAAAAAGAGAGATTAATCATGATACTTAAGAACTAGTATTAGAAGATTATCCTTGATTAAGATTTTAGGAATAGTTGTGGTTTTAAATACAATTTGGTCAACTAATATAATGTATAAAGTATATAAATTGTGTATACTTTATACTAAGTAGTGAATATACATATACTATAGACACTACTAAAAGATCACTATTTTCCACTTAAATTTCTTTGTGGAAAATGTTCGGTGACTATTCTCACATAATTCACATACTTATGTTGCACATTTCATCATGTACAAACGTGTAAAATAAAGAAAAAATTGCGCTGCTAAATAAACATATACTAGTTAATTAGCTGACATAGCCACAGTTTGAAATAATTGCAGCTCGCGGTTAACAATTACAGTCTGAGTTTGTACAATGAACTATATTAAATAAACAAATACTATGAATTATACAGTGAATTATATACAAACAGTCGAATTGTATAGCAAAATTTACAAACTCTATGCAAAAACTATGAATTATATAGCAAATTATATAAAAATTGCACAAATTATATAACAAAATATACAAACATCATGAATTATATACCTAATTATAAACATTATGCCTAAGTTGTATCGCAAAATACACAAACGTTATACAAAACTACAAATTGTATAGCGAATTATATGAACTCTATACAAAACTATGATTTGTATATTGAATTGTACAAACGATGCACAAATTGTATAGTGAAATATACAAACACTGCTATAGTTATAGTTGCAAAATATAATTACTTAAACAATAATTATGAAGTATAATTAAGATATTTTTGAATGATTATATATACGAAAAATCCTCTAATATAAACTTTTGAAGTCCTGAAATTGTTGGCCCAACTAAAGTTACTGTATTAACCAGACAAGTACAAAATTTGAGACCACTTAGATGGGCCTTCAAGAATTAGTCCAAATGAATTTGAGGCCCAGGTACATTCTGAATGAATTGGGCTGCAAATAGCCCTGACTTTGAAAAATAGCCAGTGCCACGGAGTTTCATGTTCTACGAGTGAAATTTCTATGATAATAAAAATGTTAATGACTATTTTTCCAATTATGAAAATTGAAAAATGACTACTTATAAATTTTTATGTCAATTCGACTTGTTCTTGCAAATACGTTTAATGTTTGATTTATAAATCAAATCAAATTAGTTATGAAACAAACATGTTTGATTTAAAATTTACTGCGTAATCTAGTTGATTTCTAAACCAATTTTTTCTGAAAACAATAAGTAATTGAGCCATTCACTCATAGGTGAGGTTGTGTACATGTTATTCTTTTTAAGTTTTATTTGTGAAATTATGTCAAATATGCTATTATTGTTACACAATAAGCCTAATTAATATTCAATTTCTCCATACTTATATAGGAAAAATAAAAGAAAAAATTAACAAGCTTGGCCTAGTGATTAGCTCATTAGGTCATTTAAGTAAGTGTCGAGAGTTCGATCCCCGCCTTGTGCATGCAATAACCAATTGGTCAGCGGCAAACCCTTAAATGTAGCTCAGATTCACGGAGAATTAGTCGTTCGCCTGTTGAGTCAGGAATACCTCGGAAAACGTAAAAGATAAAAGAAAATTGATAATTTTAGGTTTATAAAATAGTACTATACTATTAACATATTTAATAGTAGTTGAGTGAAGGTATAAAATATGGTTGAGTTGTTAAGCATCATGTGAACTATAGTAACCAAAAAGGTGAAAATAGTGCGGTAAGCTCTCATTGATGCTTCGTTTTATCTAATATTGATAATAAATAGTTTTTTCGTTTTAATTATTTTGATATATTTTTCTTTTTAGTTTGTTAGAAATTAAATGACTCTCTTTTAAATAATAATTCTTTACTTTAAACTTTCTAAATGACATATTAACTCATAAGATTAAATAACATGTCGATAAATTCGACATATTTTTAGTTTAATATTATAAAATTCAGAAATCTTCTTTATTTTCTTAAATTTTGTGTCAAATCAAAATAGACCAAATACATTGCTGTAAAATGAGTATATTAAAATATAAAAATTAAATATTAATCAAAAAACAATCAAAACTATTTCTAAACTATAGAAAAAAATCTAAAAATATCCTCTATCCATCTATCTTTACGTTCAACAAGCCGGGAAACGCCGCACATGGCAGCGGCAACGCGGTGCACATATATTACTATTAATTAATTAGTGGCCTCTAAATTCAACCCCCCATCTCTTTCTTAGGAATCAAAATTTCTAGATATTTTTTTAAGTACTATGATTATATTTTGTTGCTTCATCTAATCATAATCCTTTTTAACCTTATAATATTTTTTTTCTCCTTTTCTTTTGTGGAGTTAAGTACTTATTTGTGCTGTGTTGATGTAATTTTAGGATGTGTCAAGGATAGTGCGATCAGAGTTTTTATTAAAAAATTTAAAATATAAAAAAATAAATATATGATAAATTTAAATGGAGTATAATATTTATTATATATAAATTAAAAATAAATAATTTTGATCATGCATAAATAATATTTTCTCCGTCTCATTTTAATTGAATTTGTGAGTTAATGCACATATATTAAGAAATGCATTCAAAGACAAAATTTTAATCATATTTTCCACCATTACTCTTTGTGGAATCATAAATATGTAGTATAATTTATCTTTTAGTAAATATAAAACTTCAATAAATAAAAGAACAAATATGAAAAAAGTTTCAAATATTCATCTTCAAATTGAACAATTCAACTATTTTAAATATTGAAAAAAAAATCTCGAAAATTCAATTAATTTGAGACAAATAGAGTATATTCTTCTGTTGAAGAGAGTTCTTCTATCTAGCTCCGTCCTTGGTGTTTGGTGGGAAGGAAAATAGTTTTCATGAAATATATATATACACACACACTCTCGTATATGCTATATATAATGGATTTTGCGGAATTTGTTTCAAATTTTAATGAACGTGATGTTTCCCTGATCCTTTTTATGAATTTTATTGTAATATGCTAGTACTAATTAGTAAGTAGTGTTGAGATAATTATTTAATTGTGAACTTGGAACTTGAGTTTTTATTTATTTTTAACAAAAAAATTTTCATATTTACATATTATATAAGTACTATAAATCATAATAAATAATAATTTAAAGTATTTAAAAAATATTTTTAAAAATTAAGATTAAAAAATATCCTATTTATCCAAATAGTATAACTAATTAAGACAATTTTTTTAGGATGAAGTTAATAGTAAAATTTTTCTCTTAGATAAACATATTAAAAAGAAAAAGGAAATAATGTTGTTTGATGTGAATGATGTGATAGACAAAGTTATGGATCGTAACATTTCAATATGGATTGGTTATCACATAATGTATTTATCCTATCATTATAATATAAATAATTCGAGACTAATTAATACTAATATTTCTCACCTAATTAAATACTCCTTCTGTCATATTTTATGTGTCATATTTTTCTTTTTTAATTCATTCCAAAAAGGATGTCATCTTAGAAACGATTTAACTTTACAATTTCATTTTTATTATTAATGATAAAATAAATTTCAATCACACAAATATCTAAGGATTGTTTTAAACCATAAGTATAAAAAATCTTTCTTTTTTCTTAAACAACAACCAAGTTAAAAGCACCACATAAAATGAAGCAAAGAGAATACTAAAATTATAATACTCCATCTGCCCATTTTGTGGCACACTTTTGTTTTTTAATCAGTCTCAAAAAGAATGACACCTTATCTTAATTGAAAACAATATAACTTTATCCTTAATTAAATTATTCTCAGCAACACAAATATCTAAAAGTGATTTTAGATCATAAATTTCAAAAACCTTTTCTTTTTATAATATCGTGTCAAGTCAAAAGATGCCGAAAGAAGAGAGTATTACATTTTATTTGGTAATTATTATTTTTGATATGAAAAGGATCAAGTATGTGCAAACAATTGTGAGACACCAAATTTGAGTACATGAATGCAATGATTTTGACATTATGTAACGTGGTATCAACCTCTCACATTCTGTGACATTCTTCCACTACTGTTACATCTAATCCTTTTTCCTGAACTAACTTATAAATGGTCACTTTTCTAATTTACACTTGTTGTGTGCGCGGTTTTTTTTTCCATCTATCCAGCAAAATATTTCTGGCTTTCACCCAAAACTTCCTCGCAGTTCATTCCCAACTGGTTGCCACTTCGATCCAATTTTCAATTTGGCTGCTCAAGGCTTGTTGTTCCTCTTCCATAAATGGCTTCAGTGATCCAATGGAATCTTACCCTCGAATTACGACAATCACAATCTGAGACAACATATTACTCCAGATGTCCAGTTCCGGGGCTAATGATAATACGAGTGGATCCGGATCCGGATCCAGATCCACTAGTAATACCGGGAGACACCCGGTATACAAAGGGATAAGAAAAAGGAAGAGCAGCGGGAAATGGGTGTCCGAAATTCGGGAGCCACGTTCCCCGAACCGGATTTGGCTCGGTACATTCCCGACCCCGGAAATGGCCGCGGTAGCATATGACGTGGCTGCGCTGGCGCTTAAAGGCAGGAACGCGGAGCTCAACTTTCCGAACTCGGCATCCTCGTTGCCTGTCCCAGTTACTAACTCGGCCCGGGATATCCAGGCTGCTGCGGCCTGTGCGGCTGCAGCAGTCGGGGCAGCCGGGGATGCGTTAGTAGGCGGGCGTAGTAGTAGTACTAGACCGGTGGTGGAGAATAATAATTTGACGCCTGAGAATAATAATAATGTTAATAATGAGTACTTTATGGATGAAGATTTGATATTTGATATGCCTAATGTTATTATGAATATGGCTGAAGGGATGCTACTTAGTCCACCACGTCTCAACCTGCCTGCTGATGATGACAATACTGCTGGTGCAGACGAAACTCTCTGGAATTATCCATAGTTCCATCTCAACAACTAAAGCTAAAAATTAAATACTAATTTCATATTTTAAGATATGTCTGTATCTCTATTCCATCTCAGCATCTCAAAGGGGAGCATTGGAGCAACAATAAAGTTGTATCAGTATAACCTACAGGTCACAGGTTCGAGTTGTATGAAAGCAGACACTAATGCTTGCATTAGGATAGACTGTTTACGTTACATCTCTTGGACCCTTTTCTGAACCTGCTAAATACGGAATGACTATTTTTAATATACATATACATATATATATACACTAGTATAATTATTCAAATGAGATGGAAGGCTCTTGCAGGGAAAAAAATATTGGGATGGATTTGTTGTTTGTGTGTTTGTAAATAATGGTTTTAACTGTTTTAGTTTAAGCTTTGCCACTCTTTTCCAATGAAAGTACTTGCTATATATTTCGTACTTTAGTTTAAGGTTGGTTAAAAAAGAATGTTAACCTTTATATTTAGAAATAAATATAATTTAAAGTTTTTAAGTTTACTTTTGATAAAATGATGAGTTACATATAGTTATATAAACATTTATGAAAATTTCTATGATATGACAAGTTCTTAATATTAATAGATTATCAAATTTTTCAATCGATTGACCTACAATAAGATTTATAGCTTCCCCCAATTCAATTAGGTCAACATCATGAGCACCGCTACAGCCATAACATAATCGACAAATCAAAATGGACTCCTACTAGTAAAGACAGTTTAAATATATAGAGATTGATTGTGGCCAGAAAATTATGAAACGATTTACAAATCTAATGTCAATTTATGATTTTTAAAAAAGTCATTTTTTTCTTTTTAAATTTTGTATTTAGTCAAACAGATATATAAACTGAAATAGAGATATGTTAAAGAATAACAAAAATATAATATTGATGATTAATATATAATGAGATGATGAATTCTTTATAAGGTTTAGACAATCCTCCTGCTTTTGAGCTAATCCTAAAAGAAAATAAACAACAAATCTTGAGAATAACACTAAAATTTTTGACTCTTTTCATTCCACATATTTGAAACTATATATAGACTTGTCATTAAAATGAATAGTTTATGGTAATTATATAATAGTATATGTAAAATCTCTCATGAGCTCAAAGAAGAAGTTTGTAACTACATGGAATTACTAATTGTTATTTTCTGGTGGCTTAATTATACGTATCAAATGTCTTTATTATTATATTATATGAAACATACAAATAACTCTATTATACTAAATTTTTGCTATGTGTTTAAATAAGTCAGTGCATTAAATTTCTGTCATATGCGAAATTTAAAAGGATTATCCAATTCGCTAGTGATATTGTCCATTTTGGGTCTAAGTCTACACGACTTTAAAATATATCAATAATAAGCAAGGTTCATTTATTTGTATATCTAGTATTTCTCTTATATTTTATCGTTCTGATACTTTTATCTAAAGATGAATTGTTATCATGACTGTAACTTAAAAATGAATGACGATTATCAAGGTTATTGGAGTTGCAAAGTTAGCTAGCACATGATTTTTTTTTCTTTTTAAAAGTGGATTGAAATATGTCCTAATAAGGTATCAAATCAAAAGAATTAGCAGCAAAGCAAAGATTCTTGATGTTAGGTAGAGAAAGATATGGAAAAATTTTAGTCAATTTAAATCATTAGAAGGTTGACCTAGTTAGGGTTTTGTCCAACCAGCCATCTTATATAATCCACTATATTTTTTTCATTCAATTACCCCAAGAATATTCTAAATGTTTTATATTCTCAAAAAAGTGATCTATGGGGCTTCACCTGATTCCAATACAACATGATCTCCAAGAAAGTGGTAATATCATTACATAAAAAACCAGGAGGAAAAAAAAACTTACCAATCCACCTTTTGTTTCGTTGATTTTTATTTGTTCATTATATTTATTATTTTTAATATATCAAGAAAAAATAAATTTTTTTCAATACTTAGTACAATAGTATGATAGAATAGTCATATCAATCGTAATTTTCTCCGTGAATGTGTCAAATTCAAATGTGACAAGTGAATATGTATGGAAGAAGTATGTACAAATTCTTACATAGTACTCTTTCCGTTTCAAATTAATTGAATTTTTAAGATTTTTTAAATGTTCAAATTATTTGAATTATTCAAAGTTCAAGATAATTGTTTTAAACTTTTTTCATATTTGTCCTTTGAAGTTCCATATTTTCTGGGAGATATATTACACTACATATTTATGATTTTACAAAGGCAATAGTAAAAAATATGGTGAAAATTTTGTCTTCGAATATTTTTCTTAATATATGTGTGTTACCTCACAAATTCAATTAAAATATTGCAAAGGCTCTTACCCATTCGTAAATAAAAATGTTGCAAAATAAAAAATTTAATCACGTTACAAAAACAATAACAATAACAACATTATCCCAATGCCTCAAAGGCTCTTACCCATTGCGGGGTAAAGGAGGGCCCGATGTACGTAGCGTAACCTCTATGTTTAAAAACATAGTGCGACTGTTTCCGGATGACCCATGATGAGCGTCGAAAGTTACATTAACCAACTGATACTTCACAATTGAAGAAGCGCAGACAGTTTAAAGAATTATTTTACTTTATTCCATCATACCCTAAGCCAAAAATAGTGAATCTTTAGCTCCTTCTGAGATTGATGGAAATAAAAAAAAAATTTAATCACATTATATATGAAAAAAAAACCTGCAAGATGGTTAATAAAATTGCTCAAATTAATTTGGAAAAATTGGCATTTGACGTGTCCAAATATTGTTACTGTGTCAATTAGGGTAGGCACCTTTACATTGCAAAATTATGTTGTTTCCCACTGGTGTGTCCCTGTTATTGCTGACGGGACAACTGATTCAGATGTTTTTAGACAGAAAAAAAAACATCTTAATCGAATTGTTCGAGGTTCAAAATAATGATTAAATTGAAATATTACCAAATTACGTCTCTATTGTCAAAGCTGTAGATTTAGAGATTATGAGAATACGTTTTAACGATCAGTGATTTATAATAAGTTTGATGGGTGGTTTGCAATAATATGCAATAATGAAATAATTGCTGAATTTGTATTCCATAAATTTCTATGTTTTTATTCAGAATAAAATATTACTGATACTTTCAAATAGTTCACTATTTTAATTAATCTTAAGAAACAAGACATTGTTGAAAATAAAATTAAAATAAACTTGATTTATAATAATTATTTGGGATTAAGAAAATACTTAGAATTATATGCCCAATTAGCCTATTTTCTAGAATGTGAGCCCATTTGACCCATGTTTTAGAAATGTGATCTAAAAATATCTTTAGAATATTAGAATGATATGGATAAGTATGGAGTGATCTACAGAGAGTGGGTATTTTTGTAGAATTGTGTAGAAGGTGATTTGTATCTATTAGATTAAAGTTGTGTTGGATAAATCTTGGCTTGATCGAGGAAGTGACCAAGTATAAATAGGTGTAGGATTGTTCATTTTCTATCAAGCCAAAATCAAAAACAAGTTTGAGTAATAAAAGTTTTTCTTCTTCAAAGTTTTTCTAATCTTCCAAAATTCCCTTAGCCTAAAAGCCTCCCTCTTAATATTAATAGCAATCCTCTCCGTAAAATACATATGCTAAATTAATAAATTGAGTTTCAAATTACACTAAATATATTATTTTTGTTAAAGTATATGTATTTGAAAAATTACTAATTTATATATATTAAATTACTTTTTAGAGATGAATGCAAAATTCACATTGAAATTGTTGGATTTAGTTAAACCCATGGTAAAAATTCTACCTCCAATTCTGACCAAAAAAAAAAAGACAAAGATAATCACTTAATCAGCGATGAATTTATAGCTAGGCATTATATATAGTCACATAAATCTGTGATCTCTTCGTAAAACTAGGCATTATAT
>JAOTQR010000002.1:19332099-19345453 GCA_025774065.1 Solanum ossicruentum | reverse complement strand
AACGATCCTATGAGAGTTACGAAACGCATGAAATTGAAGAAAAAAAATCGAAGATATCAGCACAGGCAATTTAGTACCAGGGGATTTTGCATCTGGTTGATAAATCAGGAATAATTCTGATCATGCCCGTATATGTGAGCTTAGTATCCTCCGCAGGGGCATTAGATGCTGAACTGAGAGCAGCCAGAGACTTAGGACTTAAGCCTAAACCATGTTTTTTTCACAAAGCTGAGACGTTCTCTTGGAATAACCTGTAAATGATGCACATAATAGTGAAAAAGGAACAGAAAATACTTAGCAGAAAGCGGAATTTGGGTCTAACTCAACCGCTCATGAGATGAAAATTGCTCAAGATCATGTAAGGAGATCATATAATCCATCACGTTTAGGAACTCAACGCCCCTGCACATCTAGGATTGGAAATATGAAACGTGAACGATAGAAGATGTGGATTCAACATCGAATAAATCATAATATAATTCATCAGATACTGATGTGAAAACTCAACACTCTCACATGTTAGTCAGTATTGAACATATGAAACATGAACAATAGAAAACGTGGATCCAACATCGAATAGATCATGAATTAGGATAAGTGTTAAAGCCTTAAAAACAATCTCTGGCAGAAATGTAAGGTAAGACTGCCTAAAAAAATCCTTGTGGTCGAGCCCTTCCCCGAACTCTGCGCATAGTGGAAGCTTTAATGTACCAGGCTTGCCCTACTCCATCCTCTTCATCATACTTGTTCATAATTTAGTTCCATCCAATGTTTATACCAAACCAACGAATACATGACATGTATACTAAATCATGATTAATTAACATGCTTTCTCAGCTCAGTGACACAAACAATTCAAAACTTTCAGGGGGGCAACAATACCCTCGCGTGAAACTAGTAGTTATATTAATAATACACTTATTTTAATTTGTTTGAAAATGAATGAGTATATGAAAGAATTAAACTTGTGGTTGATTAGAATCGTCTGAATAGCTCTCCATTCTTAGTATATGAGAGAAATGAGGAATTTGTTCGTACTTATGCTAATTATGCCACATTATAATACTCTTGTTAGTTTAACAAAAATGACTCATTTCTTCTTTTTTTTTTTAGCAAAACTATAATTTCAACTTTTCATGTGGCATGATTGAAGATTAAAGTACATTTTGTTATATTTAACATAACTTTAATTTATGACCATAACATTGAAAATTTTTCTTTTATTTTCTTGAACTCCTTTGTCAAGTTAGACTAGGTATGCAAATTTTTTTTTAATATCTAAATATTAAAAATAACGCTACTGATGTAGTCACATTATTTCAAAAATTATTACTCCTTCAATAATCATACTTAGATATTTGTATGGCTGATTATTTCATTAAAGGTAAAAGGTGAATTTTAAAGTTAAATTATTTCTCGTCAAGAGATTTACGTGAAATTTTACAAATAAGTTTGACTTGGATTGATGCTAAATTTACCGGAATTTTGCTACCCTAATCCGGAAGTCAAGAATCATAAACCTAAATGATATATAGTTGTCATGAGATATATAGTTAAAATTCTTACATTTTTGAAATAGAAAGAAAATATTTATAGTTTAGGACTTTTAATATTAATTAAAAAGATTTAAGAATTATAATTTTAGTCAATTTTTAGATACCAAATATTAATAGAAATTTTTTTACCTTTTTTAAAGATTTTTTTGGGCTATATTTGTTTTGACGTTCTATTTTAAGCTCCCCCCCGCCCCCCATTTTGTGGAAAATATTTTGTATTAGGAAAGAAAATTTTTACATATTTTGTATGATTTGTTTGTTATATTGTTTTGACGTTTTTCAAATAAATTTTAACGGTCCTTTTTCCTATTTTGTGGCCTATTTTTTGAATCTTTTCTAAAGCTTTTTTTTTTTAAATTCCTTTTTAGCTATAATTTTGAAATTTTTTATTATCTTTTATAGATTAAGTCTATTTTAACTGGAAAAAATTATCTCTATAGACATTTAATCATAATAATATGATAAGAAAACTTCTCCAGTTGATTTTTATTATCTTTATTATAGTTAATATTTTATAAAACTAGTATAAATATAATTGAAGAAAAATGGTGAAAAAATAATTTTATTTAAAGTTGTCTTTTTAACAAAGGATAAAAAATTCAAACAACATTTCTTGTATACATGAACAAATTAAATTTGAATAAATTAAACATAAAATATAATTGAACAAATTAAACGTAAAATAGTATTCCCTGGTCGCATTTTAGTTGTCATAATTTCTACTTTTATATATAAATTTTAAATAACATTTCAAGACGTATATTTTCACCACATCAATATGAACAAAGTTGCAATACTCAGGGGTAATAATATAACTTTAAAAATTATTTAAATTAACTTTCAAAAAATACAATATAACAAATAAAAAGGAAAAGAGCAACATTTAAAATATATTTGAAAAAATTATGGAGAAAGAAAGAGTTTAATGAGTTATAGTAAAAGAAGTAACGTAGATATTTATTGAGAAAAAAAAGGAAGAGTTACATGTATTATATATATTATAGGATTCCTTTAGGTTCGCCGGCGTTTACAACAGTAATGGACGTTCTCCGATTTCCCTCCCCAAAATCACGGGAATTTCACTGTTGTGAATTCGCCGGCGGCGGGAAGGTAAAAGTAAAACGAACCGGGTTCAAACGAGTTACCATTATTAAACGGGCGGCGGTTCTTACAACGCCAGACCGGTTGCAGATTTCAAAACTTGATTCATTGGTTCCGATAGTTCATCCGAGCTCGTTGCAATGCGAGCAAGGTTATTTGTTACGGAATTATCCGAGTGGTGAAATTGAAAGTGATTACAATTACGTGGCGGAAATATTGAGTTCCAAAGTGTATGAATTAGCTGATGAGACGCCTATTCAGCTTGCACACAAGTTATCGGACAGGTTAGGGGTAAATTTATGGCTCAAACGTGAAGATCTTCATCCGGTATGTGTTTTAAGTTTTTGAAATTTCTTTGGTGTGAATTTGCAGTTTTGGTGTACCACGTGAAATTCCATCATTCTCGAATAGACCAAAGATTCACTATTTTTTTGTTTTGGGTATATGATAGAATAAAGCAAAATTTAAACTGTCTGTGTTTCTTTCCGTTGTAAATCATAGGTCATTCGAAAACAGTCGTCCTATGTTTTTAAACATAGAGGTCAGGCTGCGTACATCCAATCCTCTTTACCTCGCAATTAACGGGAGCCTTTGAGGCACTGAGATGATATTGTTGTTGGTGGTGTACCACGTGAAATTTATGTGACGTGAATGGTACCCGTAAACTATCTGATATTTCGCTGAAGCAGCTTGAATGGACTGTGATAACGCTAGATGCAGAACATGAATTTATTTGCTATTCATGTTGATCTGTATTAGAAAACCACTTTAAGCTTTTGTACAACAAAAATTTTGTAAAAGGAAAAAAACTTTTTGTATAAAAAAGTCGAGTAGCTGAAAGCATCACTAGCTTATTCTCTGATCCAAGTAGCATGGTTCACGTGAAATTCTATGTGAATCAGCAAGGACTTTATCAATGTCAGTAGTTAATGATTATACAATTCAAATAATTTTTAAGTTACCTTAGATTAATAAACAATGAATAAACCCTTCTATGGGGGTGTAGGCCTCTTAAAAGTAATGGAGGCGTACAAAGATATTAATAACGAGGGAGGCAAACCTTTGTGGAAGTAATAAACATAAATATTCTAGCAAGTTCTCAAAAATAGAAATGAAAACTGGTAATGAAAATGGCATATATAAGTGAAAAATAAAAATAAAATTGATAAGAAGAAAGTCGAGCTCATTGAATGCAGAGTTGCTAGGAAATTATCCCCTCAAGTAAAATATCTGAGGTTAATGGATATAAAAACAAGAAATTGTAAGGTATGCACTAAATACATGAAAAGATAAGATACATGATATATTAAAATTATTAAGTAATAAACAAAGTAAAAAAAATGAGAAGATATTATTAACGTAACAATGCAACCAAATCAACCCGTTACATAAAATAGCTTATTTCATTGTTACCTGACAATTGATTTGAACGATACGATACTGTGGAATCTAAGTAACAATCACAATAAATATTGTATTTAAATTAATAATACATTACAATACAATCGATAACAATCATCCAAACAAGGGTTAGAGACAATAAAAAGTGCTTATTGTGACGTATCAAGAAGGTCACAATCCTTCGCAAAAGTCTCTAACTCTTCTAAAAAATAACTTTTCAGAAAAATCTTCATTTTTCATTCATACCTTTCAAAACTCCGACATCTTATTCAGCTCAATCAAGGAGAACAAGTTTTGAAGTCTATATATGTTCTGTATTTGTTCAATTTTTGAGCCTTTTGACAAAGTAACATTGTCCTTACACTCATATATATTGGCAGGTCTTCTCATTCAAGGTCCGAGGATCTTATCATATGATGGCCAAGCTCTCGAAGGAGCAGTTAGAAAAGGGTGTTATATGTTCATCAGCTGGAAATCATGCTCAAGGTGTTGCATTAGCTGCCCAGAGACTCGGCTGCAGCGCTGTGATTGTGATGCCCGTTACTACACCAGAAATTAAAGTTAGTATTGTTGAATAGAATTATCCTTTTGGTTCTTATAGCTTCGCATTTGTATTCATCCTGTTCTCGTTTTTTCTAGTGGAAATCAGTCCAGAGATTGGGTGCTACTGTTGTTCGTGTGGGGGAAACATATGAAGCAGCACAAACATATGCTGTAGCTCGGGGCAAAGAAGAAGGTCGTGCGTTCATCCCACCTTTTGATCACCCTGATATCATAATAGGGCAAGGTACGGTTGGAATGGAGATTAATCGCCAATTCAAAGATAAGATACACGCGATATTTGTGCCTGTTGGTGGAGGGGGTCTTATAGCTGGCATTGCTGCTTATATGAAAAAAGTTTCCCCGGATACAAAGATTATTGGTGTTGAGCCAGTGGATTCAAATTCAATGGCGTTGGCGTTACACCATGGTCAAAGAGTAATGCTGGAGCAAGTTGGATCTTTTGCAGACGCAGTAGCTATTAGAATGGTTGGTGAAGAAAGTTTCCGTCTTTGCAGGGAATTAATCGATGGGATTGTCCTAGTTAATCACGATTCTATAAGTGCATCGATAAAGGTTAGTAAGCACTAATATATTGCAGGTTACTTTTAATTTGGAGTAAATTAAATTAGTTGATTGCTCTGTTGAACAGGACATGTTTGAAGAGAAAAGAAGTATACTAGAGCCTGCAGGTGCACTGGCCCTCGCTGGAGCGGAAGCATACTGTAAGTACTATGGCCTGAAGGGAGAAAACATTGTAGCAGTAACGAGTGGAGCCAACATGAACTTTGACAGACTTAGATTGGTAACGGAACTCGCGGATGTTGGTAGAGAGCAGGAAGCTGTTCTCGCCACTTATTTGCCTGACGAGCCAGGCAGCTTCAAAAAGTTTTATGAGATATTAGGACAAACTAATATTACTGAATTGAAGTACAGATATGATTCTGAGAAAGAAAATGCTAGAGTACTTTACAGGTAAAGTCTCTATGATCGTTAAAAGAGAATGCTAACTCATTGTCGTTGATTTTGTTAATTACGTTATCCAGAAGGGAGATCTATGAATTCGTTTATAATGAGATCATTTGTTGCAGAGTTGGTCTTCACACTAAATTGGAACTTGAAGAAATGGTGGAGAGGATGGAATCATCGCAATTGCATACGATTAATTATACAGATAATGAATTGGTCAAAGTTCATCTAAGGCATCTGGTAATGTTTCAAATCTCTCCTTATCATCATTTCTTGGACAAAGGAAGTAAATATGTGTATTTGTCTCGCGATTAGTTGTTTGGAATGTTTTACTACTATGTTAGGATCGATAATGACAGAGAGATTGTTCAATAGGGTGCCATTTGTTCTATTCTGTTTAACGCCCTGTGATTTGTCGCAGATGGGTGGGAGATCAGATGTTCACAATGAGCTTCTCTGTCGATTCACTTTCCCCGACAGGTCTGGTGCTTTGATGAAGTTTTTAGATACTTTCAGCCCGCGTTGGAATATAAGTTTGTTACATTACCATGCACAGGTACCTCTAATTGCTCCCTTTTTAGTACTATCATGTAGTTTTTCTGTTATTATTTCGAGTAATTCCTTTTTACATGTCTCTGAAAGGGAGAAATTGTGGCGAATGTGCTGGTCGGACTCCAAGTTCCGCAGGGTGATATTCATGAATTCCTGGATCAAGCTGAGAGTCTTGGTTATGAATATGTTGTGGAGACTCTCAATGAGGCTTTCCAGCAACTAATGCATTGAAATGGCTCATTATACTTTAGCTTTATTCAAAATAATAATAGTGGTGATAGTTTTTTATGCATAAATTTGGACTTTGATAAGTAGTAGACATATCCATTGACAAGAAGCCATGGATTTGTTAGTGTTGTTTCAAGGTGAAGTGCATGTTTTTTTGCTAGATCAATGGCATTACAGGTTGACATTCATGTCTACTTCTTTTCCAGGGATTTGTAGACACTTCAATTTTAGTGTTGGATTATAGGTAGAGTTTCTTAGAGATTACTCTACCCTAAACCTTAACTTATGTCTACGTAAAGGAAGAGACATTTCGAATATCCCCAAATTCTTGGGTATTTCTAAAGAGATCAAGATCTCAGATATTCTACAAATACTTGGGGTATTCATAAAGAGATCAAAATTTCAAATTTTCCATGAACTCTGTGAAATTTTTCCATGAACTCTGAGGTATTCATAAAAAGATCAAAATAGATCTCATCAACGAGATTAAAATCATCATATGTTTGAGCAATACGTCATTAACGGCCCATTAGAATCTAATGAAACTTTTGCTTCAGTTGACATCTTATTCGAGAGAAAGATCTCAAATATAAATATCTGATTTATATATATATATTATATGGATGATCCAATCCATATAATATAACTGCATAACCATCATAATAACTTCATCTAGGTCCCCCTACTCTCCTCGTTTTAAGGGATCTCGATGTTGTTATGAAAATACTTTAATGAAACGATGATGAATACACTTTTCTTCTCTTTCCTCCAAATTTAAAATACTTTGTTAGAATCAAATCAACAACCATCATGCATTATTTTACTTTTGAGTTTAATATAATCATATAAAGATTTATTGCTATACGGATTTATAATCTTAAAAATAAGATATGTTAAGCGTGATATTATGATAATTCTTTAGTTTATTACAAAGGGCAAATCAAAAGGTAAAAAGTACGGTAAAGATTGTGATAAATTGATAAGTATTTTTTTATTTTTAATAAGAAATTTGGATTTTGAGTTTTCATAGTATAGAAGTGTTTTTCTAGAAAATACTTTATCTCTAACATAAGACGTTTTTATGTAAATATAAATTTAATCGGACTTAAATATGAATAATAAATATTAAATTTTAAAATAGGAAATAAAAAGCTACGGTGAAAGGTGTAACTGATCCGGAAAAGTTAGAACCTCTGTTCGAGTATTCCGTGACTACCTTTTGTCTTCGTTTTGCAGAAAGACTGCAATAAATTCCCTCTAGGGTCAAAAAATAACTATTTGAAAGAAAGTAAATATATCCAGCTGTTAACGTTTTGGCTAAAAAATTATCCCTCATAAAAGTTTTAGCTCAAAAATACCCTTAATTAAATTTTGGCTTAAAAATATTCCCTCTCTAATGAAAATTTAAAAAGGTAAAAAATATCTTCAAACTATCAGAAATAGAGCAAAAATACCAATTGATTAAATTTTGGTTCAAAAAATACCCTGCTCTAATAGAAATAACACCATGTATATTATGTGACAGTTGATGCATGAAATTTGTCTAAAATCACCCTTCATTAATGCAGTTTAAATTGAGAGCATTTTTTATCCATTTCACTAAGTATAAAGGCATAATGGTCAAAAGTATGAAAGGAGGACATTTTTAAACTTTTCATATAGTACAAGGCATTTTGACTATTTTTCCTTGAATTAGCCTAACTAGATAAGTTGTCAATTTGGTATCGATGTGTATTTTAATAAAAAGAAAATAATAACTTACATTCGTGAAGAGGAAAAAATAATTAAAATATCTCGATTCTCAATAAATCTTTCAAAAATAGTCTCTTTAGCTCTATAAGCAATGATAAGATCTGCCTACATTTCACTCTCCCGAAATTCACTTGTAAAATTCTATTGCATATGCTGTTATTATTGTTGTTGACTCTCACCAGGTCTAGTCTATATCTAGTATTTTTATATTTTGAAACTGAGATATTTGAACTAGCAATCTTTTAAAAATAATTTTTCTATTTTTATAAAATAATAATAAAATTTATATGTATTTTTCGTGAGTCACCAACACTCATCAGTCATCATTTGTACCCCCTTTGTGTTTTTGCTAATCAACCCCTTTATCCCTGCACTTCCTAGAAATTCACACACACACACACAGTTATTCTAGAGACAGAAATAGCCATTTTCCTGCTTCAAAAACAGCTAGTCATCACAAGTTTGCCATCTGGTTCTGCAAAAAGCTACAGTTTCAATTATTGAATCAATCTATCACAAATTTACATTTTCAACAGAGTACAACTTTTCTTGTTTCTTGTAATAAGGTAATTAGTAACTCGTTTTATTATTCACCAAAACATTAATCAATTGCCTCGATCTTCTAAATTCCTCCTACTATATATCTCTCCAATTTTCCATTTTCAATATCTCCCTCTGTTTTTCTCTGCTTCAACTCATCACTGAAAACAAGTCCATTTTTTTGTTGAGTTATGGCACAGAAGCATTTGCATGAGCTTCTAAAAGAAGATCAAGAACGGTTTTACTCTGCTAATAAACGTTTTCATCTCAAAACACTTAATTTTTCTTCCTCTTTACCAATGAAGAAAACTCAAAAGCTAATTAATCAAACCGCAATATCTAATTTCTGTAAAAATACTTGTTTTTTCTCCTTCCATGACTCACCGGACTTAAGAAAAACCCCTTTGTATTTACCCTCGCCGGCGCCGGAGAAGAGCCCGGAAAACGGGAAATTTGTTCTGCATGTTCCTGCAAGAACTGCTGCTCTGCTTCTTGAAGCTGCAATGAGGATTCAAAAACAACAGAGCTCATCAAAATCGAAAGTGAAATTTGGGGTTTTTGGGTCCATTTTGAAGAAATTGAAAGATCGAAATGGAAACAGAAATGGTGAAAACAGCAGAATAAACAGTGAAATCAATGAAGAGAAGTTAATGGATTTGGAGAATTATAGCGATGATGGTGAATTTGGTTCCTCTCCATTAAGCCCTTTTAGATTTTCTCTTCAAAGATGCTCGTCGATCTCCGACGACATAATGCCGGAATTCATATCTCCGGCAGCTTCTCCGGTTTGTCATAAGGAAGAGGTTTGTCTTGTTTTACTTTTGTCAGTAACTATCCGTGAGTCATTATGACTCAAAATATTAAACTAATAATTTTTTTTTAACAAAATTAAATACACTTTATTTGGTTTTATTAAAAACAAATTTATGTGACTTAATAAAAACAGATCATAATAGCTAATTGATTATATGAATTTTTTGCTTTTATTGGGTGTTTAATTTTTTATTTTATTATTTTTTAAAAAATTAAAATATTTGTAACGTGACCCTCTTAATTGGAAACTCTGAAGTCTAAAAATGTGACATGTAATACTGACCACAAATTAAAAAGAAAAAAAAGTAATTAATATATAAAGATGAAAAAGTAATACTCACGTAAAGAGTTTCATGCTTATTTAATTACTTAATTATCAACATATTGAACATAATTTTTATGGAAATTATCATATTAAAAGGGTTTTCTGCTTGGGTAAGTATAAGTCAATGAGTTTAAAGATGTATTTGAGAGAAGATTTATATATATGAGAGGGGAAGAATATCTTAACGAGAGGAGAGTAATATATCTGAAAGGTAATTTTTAAATTTTTTTAAAATGATACAATATTTTAGAAATTATATAAAAAAAAAAAGATGTGTATTTAGGTCATTCGTCTATAAATGATTTTATTTATAAACATAAACACAAAGCAAATTTATTTGTGAATATATACAAATATATCATATCAATGAGAGAATTTATCAAAAAATATGTCTCAGTTTATATAAAACTAAGATGGGGCGGGGCTATCGAAGATTATAATAAAATGATAAATACTTATTTATTATATTAAAAAAATTAAATCAAACTCTAAATATGAAATAATAATATTTTGCCTTCAAAAGTAAAATTTTTCAATATAAAATAAGGTAGAAAATTAAATTAAAAAGATGGGTGAAGTAGTCCATATAAAGAAACAAATTTGTGCATGTACATACTATATTTCACGCCTTTGTCATTATAAAATATTTTTTTCTAATAGGTCTTGTCTTGGAATAGGAAACGACAATAAAAATATTGTCATTTTAAATTTTAGACTCACTAAAAGACAAATTTTTCATTAAATTCTGGTCGTGTGCTTGTTCTCCAATTTTATCTTTGCATAGAAATAAATAAAAGTCTAATACTATTTTTTTAATAAATATGAAAAGAATTAAAATGACAGTTAAAATTAGATGCATGTTTCAATTCCAAACTCGTTAAAATGAGTAGTAGTTTTTACTATAGTTTTTCTTTTCATATCTAGTATGTTCTGTTTTCAGAGAGTTATTTCTTTCAGAAATTGTCTTTCTATCTCTATGAGGTAGGTAAATTCTGCGTATATTTTATTCTATGCAAACCTCACTTGTGGGATGTCACTCGATCTGTTATTAGTTTTTACTGACTAAATCGGATGATTAATTTGAATTTTGTGTGTAGGATAAAGAAAACTATGAAACAATTATAGGCTTGGCAAGGATTAATGATAAGGTAGTACAAGAAGAAGATGAGAAAGAGCAATGCAGTCCAGTTTCTGTATTGGATCCTCCATTTGAGGAGGATAATAGACATGCGGATGAGGACGAGGACGAGGAGGATCTTGATTGCAGTTATGCACTTGTACAAAGTACGTACGTACATAAATTAATCTCAATTTTCCCTTATACTTTTATTGTATTTGTGAGTTTTCAATTGCTTTCCACAATAGTCATTTTTATATTTAATATTTTTTGCTTGTGGGGTTGATATATTTGAATTGAGAGTCTTCCGGAAACAGCCTCTCTATCTCTATGAAGTAGTGGTAAGGTATATTGCATACATTTTACCCTGCCCACCTATGCAATTTCACTGAGTATGTTGTTACTTTTTTGTCTCACTTTATGTGATTTACTTTATTTTTTAGTCAGTCTTTTCGTACAAATATACATGACTTATTTTAGACCACAAGTTTCAAAAGTTATTTTTCCTAAATTTCATCTCGAGTTCAAGTAACTCATATAATTTGGGACGAAGAGAGTAGTACAGTAACGATAAAAGTTTTAAAAAAAAAAAATCGGTTGTGAACCATTGTCAATAATTATGGAAACGCTGATTTATTCAGGACATACATGCTTGGTTGGTAACTATTTATATATAAAATAAAATAATATATAGTGTAAAGTAATTTCATTATAGTAGCTTTTTTATTATGCTGATATTGTTATATAAATTATATAATTTGTAGTATGGGATCCACATATATAAAAGGACCAAACGTCTTAATCACAATGTTGTACGCGTGGCTGTTGTACTTGTACATGCATGAATATGACATATGACCTCATTTTGTCCTTACATAAATACATGACGTTTACTTTTTCTAGTCGATATACATAATTATAAAAAACATATATTATACAATTATCGTATATTTTAGAGAATGATTATAATGTAATTTTTTCTTGTGTTATACTTTCAATAGGAGCACAAGAGCAACTCCTGAATAAGCTTCGTAGATTTGAGAAATTGGCAGAACTAGATCCAATTAAACTCGAGAAACTATTGGTCGACGAGGAAGATGAATATCAAGTTTCTAACTTGATTTTGGAGGAAAAAAATTTGAAGTATGGAGAAAGAGAATGGCAAGAAATAAGACCAAATAGCATGGTAAAATCGAATTTAAAAAGTGATTTTGATGATTGGAACGATTTTCAGGAAGAAAGAGAAGAAACCGCCATAGAATTTGCTTTTGCTATATTAGGATTGTTAGTTGAGGAATTAGGAGAGGAGCTAATCCATTTACCAAATGTATAATTTCAATATATCTGCTTATGAATTTTGAGATGAGCGTCCACAGGAAACAGTCTTTCTACTTCTATGAGATAGTGATAAGGTATGCGTATATTCTATCTTCTTAAGACCTCACTTGTGGGATTTCACGGGTATATGTTATTGTTGTATAATTTCAATATATCTTGGAAATCTTGTGTTTATAAATAAACTGCTTACTCTTCTAAATAACATTATATTTGTACCTTTCCCTATAAAGATTGATACATCTTTATTGGTGCAACTTTTTATTAACTTGAAGTTCAAGAAAACTTTTATGTGTAAAAGAAGGAATCAATTCTTTGATATGATTTTAAGCAAAGAATATGATTTATTTTTGTTTTTTTGATGTAATGACCTTAGTATAATTATTAAGGTATTTATGAAAAAAAAAATGTATATGACAAACCTTTGACGTCCTCGCTAAGATTTGTCCATCTCACGAGGAAGAGTCATGCACCAACGGTTATCTATTTGCACGTATTTATGATTTGGATTTAATGCAAAAAATGCTTCAACAGTTAATTCTGAACCCACTCTTATAAGATTTCTAATTTTCTCCTCCCATTTTGATATACAATAATCAAACTTTATGTTGGGTTTTAAAAGGTGTAAATAAAAATTAAAGAATTGAGACTTTTTTAAATAGTTATGATTTTTCTAAAGAGTTGTAATTTTTGCAAAAGGTTGTGACTTTTCAAAAAATTATAAGTTTTCAAAGGATTGTGTCCTCTGTTTTTAAAACACAATAAGCAACTATTTACGTTATCGTTATTGTTTATAATAGAGAAGTTTCTAAAGGAATTTTCTGACTTCTTCTCCTTCTAACAATTAAATCTCATTGTATTTTACTGTCATTGAGTAGTTCATCAACATCATGATTTTTAGGTATTAATACATCAGCGAGTAAGCTAAGATTGTTCTATCTTGAAAAAATATATTTCATTAATTCAGATACTTTTAAAAATAATCTTTTTAAAATAATATTGTATATTCAGTGGAAATAATTATTTCATCAATCTCGGATGGAGCCTAAGATTCACTATTTTTTTGTTTTGGGGTATGATGGAATAAAGCAAAATGACTCTTTAAACTGTTTGCGCTTCTTTCAA
>JAOTQR010000002.1:19317546-19331999 GCA_025774065.1 Solanum ossicruentum | reverse complement strand
TTTGGGGTATGATGGAATAAAGCAAAATGACTCTTTAAACTGTTTGCGCTTCTTTCAATTGTGAAGTAGCAGTTAGTTAATGCAACTTTCGACGCTTATCATGGGTCATCTGGAAACAGTCGCGCTATGGTTTTAAACATAGGGGTCAGACTGTGTACATTCGACCTCCCCTTATCCCAAAATGAACGGGAACCTTTAAAACATTGGGGTAATGTTGTTGTTGTATTCGGTGGAAATAATATTGTATATTCAATGGACTCGCTACAAAACAATCTCAATTGAGAAAATGGAATTAGACAAAATTAAACAATGATTATCTGGGAATTAACTCACCTACAACTAAACATTCCAAAGATGCATAATAATTGGGATTAACTAAGATTATCGTGACTAAACCTTGTCATTTTTTAAAAATTTAAGTCTTATATGTAATTAAGAATGTCGGCCACTACAAAAGAAAAATACAAAAATTTTGGAAGATGATTAGATGTTCTAACATATTTATTTACTGATGGTAATAATGGTATTCCCTTCGTTGTAATTTACGTAACATAATTGATTCGACATAATTTACTTAACATAATTCAAATTACCCCTTATAATTTAACTTTTTATCAAGAATAAAATGAAAATTTATGATTTAATAATTTTAAATATAAAAATACATTAAAATATCAATTTTAAAATATCACATGAATTAAGGTTGGAAAGTATAATATTATGGATTTAGAAGGAGAAGTCCATCTGCAGTGTTAATAATTAAATAAATTATTTAATATTGGAATAATTATGATAGTGGGACATTTTTTTAATGGAAGCAGCCCAAAAGATTAGAAGAAATAAAGTGAAATGAGGAGCTTATATTATATAAATCATGATGATATTTGTCCATTAAAGTACAATATAATTAACAACAAAATCACCAGACACTAAAGTTAAAAAAAGATGGTGGAATCCACAAGCTCTTGCCTATGTTAAAGTTTGTTTGTGAAGAAATAGATTCCACCTTTGATCCTTAAAGCATAGTGAATTTTACTTTTATTCTCAATCTTGATCGGTGAATCACTGATCAAAGAGTGAGCAGCCGTCAGGTTTAATGATTTGGTGGAATCTACAGATGTAGTGGATGCTAAACCGCTTCTTCTTCTTCTTTCACAAAGATTCAGACAAAACAGAGCTTGGATGGAACCGAACAAGATTGGGCGAACAAATACAAAGATCAAAGGCTTTATTATTGAGAAAGTAAAAGGAGGTTATTCAGTAGCCATAGTTCCTTTTTAGTTGTTAAGGTTTTACTTTTTGAAAGCTAATATGAGTAAAATATTTAGATATTCAAAAATTATACAAAAAATATTGTCGATTGTAATTTTTTTCATCACATCAATATCATTAAAAAAATACATTTTAAAATATTAATCAAAATTCATATCATTTAATTCTAACTATAGAAATTATGACAATTAAAAAGGAACGACAGTGTACTGTCAAGTATCAACTAATGATGTTTAGACGAGCAAACATCTGTCTATTTTCTTTTTTCCTTTTTTGAGGGGTGGTGAAGGTGGGGCTTGCTATGAGTTGGATTTGGTCAAAATAAATGTTCAAATTTAGAGATTTATGTGAGTTTCTTTAAATACAAAAATTTACTGGTTTAGAGAATTTTCCATTTTACAATAACAACATAATCTCATTACCTCAAAGCTTTCGCACATTGCGGGGCAAGGGGAAGTCAGTAGTTAAGGCCTTAATTTCACTTAGTGAACCAAAATAATCCAGAGCTTAGTTTATTAACAATATTTATTTATATTAAAATTTAAGCAAATATTTGATTTGAATATGTTTTGAACAAAATTTTGAACATTACTAAAAGGTATTTTGTGTGTATTTTTATCATCACTTTGTTCACAATCATTGGCAATCATCACTAACCACTTCTTCTATCACACCATCACCGACAATCTCTGCCAAATAACCATCACCAACCACCTTTGTCATTTCAAACACCACTAATCTTATCAACCCTCATTCGCCACCATCGATTACTAATCAACTTTTCTATCAAAATCACTATTATAACAGTTAATCACTATTGTTAGTCACTATAACATTACCACATCTATCATCTCTACAATAATTATATCCCTGCCGCCACCAACATCCTCACCGATCACCTTCATCATCACTATCGATCACTAGTAATCGTCATTGAGACTGATTTATGTGATACCATTTGAATGTTTGGGACGTGAATTTGTATATAGTTTTTGCACTAATGGCTATCTTTTCTTAGTCAGGAAAAAGGTTAAGCATTTTGTACTAGTAAATTAGAGGTAAAGACAAAAGAAATCGATGAAGAATTGTTTGCAAGAATATTACAACATAACACTAATATAAGAATATAATAACATAATAAAAATAATATCAAACCATTAAAAAAAAAAGTTAGAAATTAGGTGAGATGACCACTGGTAGATTTTCAAAGAGAATTGTGAAAGAGACAAAGTGTTTATAAAATGTCACACACTTTAATTATATACAAAGTGGATAACTTTTTATATATTATTGTCCGCTTTTATACAGGTTAGATATATCGTATATACATGTATATAAGTAGTGTATAATATAATATATAAGAGTATATAAATATTATTGCAAAAACAATCATTGGATATGAGGGTAGAAAAATGAAACACGTAGTTATGTGGACATAAAGTATTGCATGAATTGTATATTTTTAAAAACTGAAATTTTCACATATAGCTACTCAAAAATATCTTAATTATACTCTATAGTTATAGCTTGGGTAATTATGTTTTGTAACTATAGCTGCAGTATTTGTATAATTAGCGCAATATTTGTATAATTTGTTATACAATTTGTAAATTTTGTATCGGATTTGTATATTTCGATATACAATTCGATTTGCGCATAACTTTTGTATAATCGCGCACAATATTTGTATATATCGCACGAATCATACAAAACTCAAATTATATTCTCGCACAACATCCGTATAAATCGCGCGAATTATAAAAGACTCAAACTATAATTACATCTAGATGTTTGTCGAGAGCCGTAAATAATTCAAATATGACTATATTAATTAATTAACTAGTATATATTTATTTATCTGTGTAATTTTTCTTTTTGAATAATTATAACATAATTAGAGTATTTCATTTGCTTTGATGGATTAACCCAATAGAAAGTGATTTGGATTAATCAGTAAATATTGGGCTCAACATGAACAAGCCCATGAGCATGGCAATTTGACATTGTTGCTGATGGGCTTTAAAGTCTGGTATACATATGTTTAAAAAAGAGGATTTTTCACAAATAGCGACACTTTTGTGTTTGATATATTTTGATGATTATGATACATGATAAAACTTTTGAGATTTACATTGTATCTAATATACATCCTATTGAAATTCGTAGTATATATGAAATTCATATTTGTACCTGAGATAGATTTTGATATTCGTGTTATATCTTTGATATATTCTTCTAAAGTTCTACATTATATTTCAAATACGATCTTGTATATATTCGCTCAATTTCATTCTATTTGTTCATTGAATTTAATTAAATACATTAATCTATTAGTTATTGAGATTCTTTCCAAGGGATTAACAAAGTACCTAAATTTATTGCACACACTTTCTCAAATTTATATATACAATTATATATATTCAAAAAGAAAAAGATTTTATTATAAATATTGAATATAAATAAATATTATCATGTGAAAATAATAAAATATTTCCTGATCAGTCAAAGACTATAGAATAATGTCTTAAATATCATCCTCTTGCTTTGTGGGGAAATTTTAATTATTGTTTTGGTCCCATTGCACCTCTCAATAACGGGTTATAATGGTTAAAACAGTTGGCACGTCTATTTTCTAAGAATTATTTTATATTTTCTTTGTTTTATTTTAAATGACACACTTTAATTTTTCATGATATTTAAGAAAAAAAATTGAAATATATAGTCTAAAATTATTTGTAGATATTTGTGTGATCAAAAATCATTTGATTAAAGGTATAAGGAGAATTTTAAAGTAAAATTATTTTCATAGAGTAAGACGAGATTCTTTTTTGGACGAACCAAAAGAAAAAAGAGTGTCATATAAAATGAGACAAACGTCTATATCAGAAAAGGTTTCAATATGAAAAAGAGAGAGTAACATAGCCAAGGATGAACTATTGATCATCTATTTGTGTGCATCAATAAAAATGCATACTATGCACTGCTTTATTATTAGTTGTTATATTTCTATATTACCTTCTTTTTAATTAATGTGTTGATTGTGTGATATAAGGATTTTTCAAAAATAATATTTTTTTTATATAAAAAAAATAGTAATATAATATGCGTACAATCTATCTTCCTAGCACTCTACGTTATGGAATTTCACTGATTGATTTCATTTGTTGAAAGTGGACGTAAATTTTCTAATAATTTGTACAACTATAATTTTATATTTTAATATGCTTCTGTATAGACCCATTGAATTTGCTTATTTCTTTTCTTAGCATGCAGTGTTTGGGCTAAGTTTATTTAGATAGTAAGTCAATTTTGGGAGATAATGAAATAAATGGCCTTAATTTGGGAGATAATGAAATAAATGGCCTTAATTTCCTGCGAGTTGTCAATTCAGGGACCAGATTGAAGTTGACTTTTTTATCGTTTTTTCTTTCGTAAAACAGTTGCTTCTTGTAGCTATAGCCCACGGTACGTTTTTTTGTTATTATTATATTTGACTTTATGTCGAGCAAAAATTTTCTTGTCCGTTCTATTTTAGTTGTTTATATGTTAAAAATAGATATCTCAAAATAGTTCATAGCCCCATGTTTTTAATCAGTCTCTCATAGTATATATACACTCTGATGGTATCAAGAAGAAAGAGACAATATTTAAGTGAATCTATTTGATACCATTAAAGTATAAATATACTTTCATGGTATCAAAGAGGAAGAAAACATTATTTCAATGAAAACACTACTCAGTTACTTGTTGATACCATTAAAGTATGAAAATTCTGATGGTATCAAAGTGCTTCAATGAAAAGACCGTTCAACTACAGTATCCTCTGAAGATATCAAGAATGAAGAAGCAACGGTTTAGTGAAAAACACTGCTCACTCTTTGATACCATTAGATCATATATACTATGATGGCTTCAAAGAGGAACATGTATTGTTTCAATGAAAAGACTGCTAAATTATTATTTGATACCATTAGAATACATAGATATTATCCGAGTTTAGAGTTTAACAAATAAACTTTTGACTTTAATAATTCTCTCTCAATTGTTTCTTGTTTATTTCTTAAAAAAAGAATATAATTTTATATGATAACGATACGATACAATATACTAACAAATTATCACAGCAGATTAAATTGTCCTATATGATACTATTATCAATATAACTATAGAGAATAGTAATACTGACTTCTTGCGTGAAATAAGAAAGGAAAAAGTGGGATAAGCTTAGAAATTATGAGCTATGTAGGACGGAGGGAGGAATCAAAAGAGAGATGACAACGGAACAAAAGCAGATGTAGGTCTAGGATGGTCTTTTAAAACTAAACCAAATACGCTAAGCAAGATAGGTCTAGGTGGGGTAAAACTTTTGGATCAAAGAATATTATAGGGTGAAGAATCGAACCCAATTTAACGAGACGAAAATTAATCTGGGGGGTAGAGGGATACAAGAAGCAACGTACACATAATACTGAGGAAGCAGATCTCATTCAATAGTACAGTTTGAGCTAAAACAAAAATTTGGGAATATGGTGTTTGATTGGCACACATGCAGGCCATTCTTGGTCAGAATTCAGAATTTCTATACAATGTACCGTTTCTTTGGCCAGAACCAATGGATATGCATAAATGCAAATGCTACAATTTATTGTATCATACATAAATGAAACATAATTTCTTTTCTACTTTTATTAAACATATTCTTCCATAGTTGGGCCAACTCTTATGATATTCTAACATGTAGAGAAACTAACAAGACAAATTTTCACCTTGGCACAAGATTTTAGCATACTTGTCCGTCAAAGAACTAGAAAAACTAACTTTAAGAAAGCTAGTTTACTAAAGCAAGAAACATGGAAGCTAAACAACAAAGCCATTGCGCCATCGCGCATCCAGTTTCTTGCTTGTCAGCATTGTTTTTTGAAAGAAGGGGCGCAGCTTGAAGAAGCGAAGCAAGACTAGAGTAAGCCCAAGAGCAACCAAATTGGTAGGGAATGAAAGCAGAAACAGATGTCTCCTTGTCTATATTCTTGTCTTCAAGAATCAATCAACCAAAAAAGCAATCAATAAATCAAGTTAAACGCGCATTATGATATAGCCATAGTGATCATCGTTGACTAAATCATGTTGGAAACAAGTTGATTGATCTTCTGAAGACAGAATCTTTAAAAGGAGCAACATAATCAACGAGTTGACTTTGCCTTTAGTTGATACAAGGCCAGGATAACCAACTCGAAAGAGACATTCAAACCAACTCTATATATCTATGCAAATTGGTTAGAGCTACACAGTCATCAAGCACACAGCAAAAGATTGAGATGTGAAGACAAAAGTAAAAGAATCCACTGTTCTGAGACTTGTTTTAGTTACAAACCTGTATTAGAGGGTCTGTCTTTCCCTTACGAGACCTAAAATTAGACACTGATCATCCCTCAAAAGCTAAAATGATCAGACAACAACGCGGAAAAAGGAAATACAATCAAACACCACACACATATATAACTAGAGAAACAGAACTTTCTTAAATACATCACACAAGCCTAATTAGTCAGGGGAGATTTTACTGGTTATTCATTGTATTGTTTCAATGCTCTTGCTCAGCTCCTCCAACTTCTTTAATCGCAGTCTCTCGCTTTCGCCCACCAGCTGCGTGTACAAACAATCAACAAATACGAATGTTTAAGAATATGAACATCACATGATGATGAGAAGAGTTCCAAATACAAAGTTCTCGTAAATTATAGAGTTACCTCCATCAATCTTGTTATTAGCTGGACTTTTTCCTTGTGTTTTTCATTGAAGGCCTCAAGAGCCTCTTTATACTCTCTTTCCTGCATTCCGCGAATCAAGATCCCCAGATTCAAAACATTTCGTTTAACACTTCACAACCACATCTTTATGATTAATTAAACTATAAGGATGTGTTATCGGTTTGAGTTATTATAAAAGAATTTTTTTAAGAAAAACAAGGCAGTTTGTTGCACTAAAGCTTCCTGCTATGCGCAGGGTTGGGCCCGACCACAATGGAAAAATCCAACAAACAACTAGTGAAAAGGGACAAAAGATTATCCACAGAAGTGAAATTTTGTGAACAAGAATTCAACAAGAAATAGTGGCACATATATATTTTACCTTCTTCTGGCAGGTCTGTCCAAGGGGTTTTAACTCTTTGTTGACAGCATCAATCTTCTTCCTGACAATTTGAACATCTTTCTTCATTGGATCAGCTAATGCTTCTAGTTCCTGATAATCAAATCAAATTTAATTATTATGCGCTAACCGAAAACCAAGAAGAACTCTCAATTTTAACCTAATTAAGCATCCTCAATTTCCAATATTCATGTCAAAAACATGATTATCTTCCTTAATCAACTAATTCTTCTGTATAGTGCATAAAACCCTCATTGAAGATGATCAATTTGACAGATCAAAGTTCAATTTTCAATTATCAGCCTTTCATCTCCCTAATTAATAGCTCTAACCCTAACTTTACCCAAAAAATCAAAATTCAAAAATTTGAGAAATATTAGCAGCTCCATTAGTTGGTTACCTGAACTTTCACCTTGTTAGAAAGGGTTCAATTCCCGCCTTATAATCTACTCCCCCATTTCCCCGTTCCTTACCCCCATTTTTTTTGAAAAAATTGTTCAAAGCTTAGTAGCACCCTGATCTCTAAATTCTAACGATATTCTACAGTAAAGGACTAAAATCTAAATCCCTAAGCTACGGAAAAGAGGAAAAACAGAAAACGGATGAAATTGACGACAAACCTCACGAATAATAGCTAAACGTCGGGTCTCTTCTTCAACCCGACCGAGTTGAGCTTGAACTCTTTCTCTGACTTCCATTTTCCTCTTCTCAATTTCTTCTTCCTTAGCCTTAAAAGTAGAAAGAGCAGACCTGGACATCTCTTCATCTTCTTTACTTAAGCTTCCATTAAAGCTAAAAGAACCAGAAATTTGCCCAGATTGCATCAGTGTTTGTAGCTGTTCACTTCCTCCTTGCTTTTGATTCGGCATTTCTTCAAGCTTCTTCAATTCTTCACTTTACCTTTCTTCTTTGAGCTTTTCCTGCTTTGGTTATGATGAGAAATGGAAAATGGACCCTTTTTCTACTGTTGCTTGTGCTTAATTGTATGAACAAAGGGACATGTCTTCAAGAGAAAATGACAAAAATGATCCCTTATGTTTGTGGCTGGATTCAAAATACTACCTTTAACTATGCATTTACTAATTTTGGTTCTTCTAAATTTTTGTGGGATATTTATTGAGCTATTAGATTTGATTAAAATTATAAAAAAGACAAATTTGGTGCACTAAATTCTCGCTATGCATAGGGTCCAAGGAAGTAAGCAATCTTACTTTTGCATTTCTGTGAGAGATTATTTTTAATCCTAGTCACACATACCTTACTTTGCATTTCTGTCAGAGGTTGTTTCTAATCCTAGTCACACATAGACATCTTTATCAGTTACTCCAAGGCTCTCAGAATTATGTTTTTTTATTAAATGAAAAATTAAAAGCTCATATTTAGATGTATAATTTTATAGTTTTTACTATTTTTAGAGTTTGATGCAGTTTTTTAGAGTGATTGGCCGTCTTATGCTATTGATGTTGTTTCTATTGTTCTTATTTGCATCTTATGGACGTATTTGAATTCACGAAGGCAATAGCTCAGATGTTCTCATAATTCAACTCAATCACAACATGGGAAATGTTCGTGATAATAATTGTCCTTTTTTAAAATCTTTTTAGTGTTGAATGTAGTTTTTCGTATTGCCTATTTAAAATTTGATGGAACTTATATGTTTATAGTTTAAAATCTTTATTACTCAATCATAATAAGGAATTATTTTTGTCAATTTCTCATAGGACAGCTAAACTTTTCTTTTTTGTCTTTTTTTATGGTCCAAACAAGGGGGTAAAGAGGAAGATTTTGAAACATATGGGGAGGATTTTGTAAATATATAGTGTTGGTGGTAGTGAAAAAGCCAAACAGTGAAAAGACCCAACCACTACCACTTGGGAAAAATAACATGGATTTTTATAATGTCTATTCAATTTCAAAGCTTGTCTTTACTCCCCTCAAATAAATTTTATGTTTACTATTTTTTTTTAGCAAAATTATGGTTTGGTATATTATCTATTTGTATCAAGTATAAAAATAATATAATTTTAGTAAGATTTTATATGTAAATTTATGATTCAAGTCAAAAGTAATCATTTTTAAAAAAATCTTTGAAGAAAATTTGCATCCATTAATTTTGGAACGTCACTTTGTGATAACTCATAAATCACAAAAAAATATATTTCTCACTAAATATGAGGTTTCTAAACTCTCTTATAAATACTATATGTATACCAAACTTAACCATCTTATAAGTAACTTATTATACTTCCTTTATATGCACAGAGGAAACATACTATTTACATAAATAATAAATATCATATGCGTTTTATATAATCATGCTAGGCACATATAAATTTTCTGAAATAAAATTTAATGAATACCTCTTGAAGCATATCTTTCAGCAACCCTTACTCATCCTCTTATTTTCTAGGTTAGGAGTACCCTATTTATATGGATTTTTTCTTATTTTAAATATGAAACTAAAATAGTTGTATTCTCCTTTTCTCCTAAAATAAGACTCTGATTCTAGTTAAATATGGACACTATAGTGACTAAGGACCATATAATTAATTACTCTGTCTCTCTATTATGAAAATATTCAAATAATTACAAAATTATATTAAAAGTTAAAAAGAAAAAATTTTAAAACTAAAATTTTGTAATTATAGTATCATAACATTCTTCGGAAACAAATAAAAGAAAAGGGGGATTATAATTATGTGATTTTTATTAATAAAAAAAAATAACTAATCATTGTTATACAAGACAAAGATTTTCTCATTTCCATCGAGAGAATAGTTCACATAATTTATTCCTGGTCCTAACTCTCCTATTTTTATTTTTCTATATCAATGTAATAATGCATTCCTTCTGTTCATTTTTATTTACTCATTGATTCGAATCAAAAAAACTCTTCTCAGCATACCCCTGGGTGGCTTATTCTTTGTAATCATCGTGAGATGCAATAAACGAAGTTATCTCATGAATTGAAATACTGTATAGATTAGTTATTTTATTATATTGTCTCTTTATCTGGTGTATATGTGTTAGTTTTAGTATAGTTAGCTACTGTCATGTGCTATGTATGGTTCGTCGCACATATTCTTTTTATCATATCTAGTCTTTCTGCTTCTGGGTTTTGCGAGGAGGGTTTTAGGAAACAGTCTCTCTACTTCTATGAGGTAGCGGTAAGGTCTGCCTACGATCTACCCTCCCCAGACAACACTTGTGGGATATCACTGGACATGTTATTGTTGTTGTTGTGATAATTGTCTCTTCAATATAATATAAATAATGAGATAAATAATCTCAAAATTACCTAATATGTTCCAATCAAAGTGTCTTTCCATATTAAATGCATTTCTTTTGCTTAAATGAAACTTTTTCATAGATATCACACGGTGAAAGGACAATAATTTTGGTCCAGTACTATGCTCTTAACTAACTTTACAGTCTGCCACAAATGGTATATTTGCTGACAAATACCCTTTATTTCATGTTTATTCTAACTATTAAACATTTACCAAAATACAACTTTATAATATTTTTGGCTTATATGTATAATTTGAATCGAAATAATAGTTAAAAATTATTTGCGCACTCTTTATTTCTATAGGATCGTTACATTAGATAGATTGTGATACATCAGAGGTGGAACTTAGAATATCATTAGTCAAGACGTTGTACGTATTATCGCCTTTGACTTTAAAGCAGCAACAACAATATACTTAGTAAAAATTTCAAGAGAGGTTTTGGAAAGGTAAAAATGTGTGCAGATCTTATCACTAGCTCATAGAAATAGAGAGGTTATTTGCGGAAGACCCTCAACTCATATATCAGCCTCCAAAACAAAAAATATTAGATATAAAAAGTGATTATAGTAGAAAACAATTGGAAACTCATAAATACAATATAAATAGTAAAAGAAATGACAATTAATAACAACGAAATATATAATAACACTATTAATTCTACAAATCTACTATATCACAAGACAAGACATCAACATACCCCTATTAGCCTATTAGTCTTCTACCCTAATATGCGATCTCTATTTCTTTCTATCTAAAGTTACGTCCTCAGTGATATGAAGTTGTGTTTTTTGACGTTATAGCAAAAATGTCAAATCATCAAGATGTAACGCGGTTATTCTTTCTAATGATATTAACTTTAGATGATTTTGATCCCTATAAATTTTTTAGAGATTACTCTTTTTCATGGATTAAATTATCGGAATAATATAAAGTGAAAAAACCTTAAAGAAGAAGCAGTCTCTAAGGGGAAAAAAGCATGAAAATGGGTGGGTGTTAGCTCACTCTTTTTGACAGATATGTCCAACTTTCCAATTTGGATTTATTTATTTTTCGTAAAGAAGAATCTCACTTATCTTATAACTTTTTAACTTTTATTCTTGTATAATATATGTTACCACTTTTTTCCTTTTTCACTTTAATTGAAATACATAAATATTTTACAATTTGTTTTACTAGAGATGATTGGTTGGTATGATTTGATCAAGCGTGAACTAAGATATTCTTAAATTATATAATCACAAAGTTAATCAGCGACTTAATTATATTTGTGATCTGAGATAAAAATCGAATAAAAATCTTAAATTTTAAAAAGATAAACCAATATATTTTTTTCAAATTTTATTCTTCTAGCTCCTTTGAGATATTGAATTATTAAGAAAAATTATAATCAAATTCATTTAGTATAATTCTTTTCAACTGATCATATAATTATACTTTAGATGTGCCAAACTTCTTCTAATAATTCTCTCTTTTTATATAAAATAAATAATCTTAATTATAAATAATATTTAATAATTTTTTTCTAAAAAAATTTAATAATTTTTTTCTGACCTATCAAGCCGACCTTGGCTACTTTTCACCAAAAAATGGAAGTCCTTTGATATTGTAAGCGTGCATATATATAATTTTGCTGAAAGACTATGAATTTACATGAACCTTAAGTTACTAAATTAACCTTTGTATCTTATTCGTAGAATTATATTGTTATTTTTGAAATTGAATAAATTTTTAATTTCTTTTTAATTAACCATTTATATGGGAAATCACTGGCCCAAACTACCCAAATAATGCTGCGTATGACCCGTTTAGATCGATGTATATACTGAAAATATAGCATATTTATTTCTTACAATTTTTTTTCCTAAAAATAAATACCCATTTTTGGATTTGGAGGTAGTTGACCAACTAGAAAACAAATTAAAGTATAAGACATACTGAAATAAGAGTAGCATAACTATAAATAAAAATATATATAAATCTATAGTTTTGGCCTTTTATGTTTGTATAATAATAATAATAATAATAATAATAATAATAATAATAATAATATATCTTTTAGTATCAATGAAAAGGACTAAATATTAAAATTAATCGGATCGTCTGAAGCATGAATATATAAACTTATCAATATTTTTTATTATCTTTTTTTAGAGTTGACCCTACAGTATGTGCTCTATGTACTCAAGGTACCTTCATTGACAAGTAACTTCATTATAGATGTCTCCAGATTTTTATATAATACTCTCGCGCGCGCATTTTATGTGATATTTTTTCCTTTTTGGTCCATCTCAGAAAGAATATCATTTTACTTTAATTAGAAATAATTTAATTTTAAAATTACTCTTTTACCTTTAATGAAATGTTTTTCAATCACACAAATATCTCAAAATGATTTTAGACTACAAATTTCAAAAGTCTTATTTTTTTTTCTTAAATATCATGTCAAGTCAAAACAACAACAACATTACCCCAATGTCTCAGATGCTCCCGCCCATTGCGGGGTAAGGAAGAGTCAGATGTATGCAGTCTGATCCCCTATGTTTAAGAATATAGCGCGACTATTTCTGGGTTAAGTCAAAAGATGTTATATAAAATGTGACGAAGGGGGTGTTAGTTTTTACCGAAATTTTAAATTCAATAGACTTGGATATGTTTAGAAGTCATATTCTCTTAGCTCAACAGAAAGCAACTTTGAAAATAATGTGTAATAAATTTGACCAATAGAATTAAATATACTTTTTTTTCATTTAATAATTGATTCTATTGCCAATATTTGATGTTGTATAACCCGACAATTTTTATTCTATGGGTTTATCTATTTCTCTATAAATGATTTCTCGTACCAAAATAGATTTGTCTTCTTCTTTTTCTTTTTACCTTTTTTATAATTAATAAAATACGTGTTAACAACAAAAATAAATATAAGAACCAATGAAAAGACATGATGTATTTTTTTAAGTATTTCAAAAATAACAGAAAGAAATATCTTTTTCACATTATATATCAAAGAAGTCCAATTATAATCCTCATTTTTTTAATTTTATTTAGGAACTCATGAGAAAATTGTTGGTGACTCATCAGTCAATTAACAATAAGAAATTAATTGAATTTGCATCATCTATGGGAGTTGAGCTGCAATTGTCCATGATTTAAGCTAAAGAGTAAAAGACCTAATTTGGTCAACCAACTATATGTGAAGTTGACCCTCCAAAGATGCCATTGGATCTTTCAAGAATTTATATATATATTAACAAAAGACTAAATTATCGGTCTAAGCAAATATATACTATTTAATTGTTTGTCATATTTGTAGTTCTAAACAGATACCACTCTCCACTTATGTTTCATCCGAGTTGCAAGGAGCTTGTATACTGGCAGCAAATTAATTAAACAAATATATTTATATATTGATAGAGAATTATACAAACGGATTTGTATATTGGTAGTGAATTATACAAGTGAAAAACTCATAGCAACGAAATTACTTACCTCTATGTATTGGTAGCAAATTATACAAATGAATTTGTATATTGATAGCAATTATATAAACAAATTTATATATTGACAATTAATTATACAAATAGAAATGCCTGGCTATATATAGAGTATTAGAACGTAATTAGATAAACTAGAGCTAAAGAGCATAATTAAGATACTTATCAATAGCAATTTTTGAATATTCTTCTTAAAAAATATTTTTGGCTTTGGGGTATGATGAAATAAAGCAAAATCACTCTTTAA
>JAOTQR010000002.1:19279747-19295403 GCA_025774065.1 Solanum ossicruentum | reverse complement strand
AAATCATAATCCTCAGAAGGGTTTTCGGTAGATTAAATAATTCTTTAATTTTAGTTTACAAGATTCAAAGCTATTCCTACTTTTTAAAAATTCGTTTACAATCAAATTAAAATATATGAAATATATATTATATATATTATTGTGTGATGCTTTATGAGAAACAATTTTATTAATTTCCTGCCTGACAATTACTTCTTTTCACAAGTAACAATTTTTTTTATAGTTTTTTTAATTCAAAGAATTAATCAACTTTACTTTTGATGGGAATAGACACTACGTTTACTCATAGACCTAACAATTATTGGTCTGAGAAAAAGCAATTATTGGACTTTGATTTATTTTTTCTTCCCTAATTTTGAGAATTCACAAAAAAAAAAAAGGAATTTACTACTACATAGGAAAAGTAAGTTCAATAATAGAGAATAAATGGAGCTAGTAAACAATTCAATTATGAAAAGTGCGTAAACCGATTGTATACCATCATTGATTATGTTAGGAAAAAAATAAAAAAAAGCATCTGACTACTTTATGGATGCTCCACATGGCTCGGGGGATATAGTTCAGTTGGTAAAGTAGGAAATTCATGATATTGTTGAAATTAAATTTCATTTTATTATAGTATAAAATGATTTGCGACATGAGTATGAATTTCATATCCTGTATATAAAAAGTATTTATATACCAAACGTTTGTTGATTGTTGGCGCATGATATTTTGAAATAAATTTTTAATATTAAAGTGTATTATTTTAATGAATATCAATTAATAAGAATGTATTTTCATCAATGTGTAATTTATTGTATTGTGATATGTTATATCAACTACTAATAAGTATTACATCTTCAAAAATTGTAATGCTCGCACTGCATATAAGATATGTATCATAGACAGGAAGATAATTACCGAGGTAATCGAGTTATGTATGAGAGAGTTAACATCTAGCCTCCTCCTTTAAGTTCTTCTTGTCACTATGATAGTATTATTTAGTAATTGTATAGTTTCTCATTTTATTGATGTATTACTATCTGTTGCTTTGTTTTGTGTCTTGCTATTTAATTGTCATATTTTTCTTGCAATCTTGTTTCGATAATTTTCCTTTCTAAAACAAGGGTAAGCAAAAACCTCGTTACCCACAAATTATATAGAAATAATATTTGCATACATTTTACTTTTTTTAAAAATCTCCTTGTTGAAATATTTGTGAAGATGCTAATTTGGGTAAAATATTTACTGTAATATTACTAATTTACTCTAAAAATAAAGTAGATTGAGTAATAATCACGTAGAATGTATAGAAAAGGAAGAGTGCAAATCAATTGATAGTTACCTAAAACAACAACAATAATGATGATAAATGCTTTTGATTAATCACGCTAATTAAAAATGATTAGGTGCTTAAGCTAGCACTGAAAAAATAATTCTAAAAATTAGATATCTTCTGTTCCCTCTATTTCATATTAAGTGAATTGTTGGGTTATTTCACATATATTAAGAAAAAGAAATAAAAGCAAAATTTAATAATGTTTCTCCATTTTTATCCTTTTCAAACTTCACACACTCATTTAATGCATTATTTATTTCTGATACAAAACTCAACCATAGAGAATTAATTAATGAAGAGTAAAATTGAAAAAAAATCCAACACATCCCTTGAAAAGTGAACAGTTCACTTATTTTGAAACATAAAAAATTTCTTAACAATTAACTTAATATGAAATAAAGAGAGTATTAGGAACAACATAATCAATGGAATATTAACATGTTGTGTATTAATTCTATTTCGAATTAATAAGCCGAAAAACATTATTGCAGCAAAAAAAATAATTTATTTATTTTTTAGTTTGTTTTAAAAAGAATGATCCTCTTGTTTTTTTTTTATTTACAAAATTTTAATTTCCACTTTTCACATGACATATTTAATATCACAAGACTAAAGAACATTTTGATACATTTAACCTAACTTTAATTTATTAACATGAGATTGAAATTTTTTTTTTCTGTTCTTTTAAACTTTGTACCAAATCAAATTAAGTCGTTATTTCTTAAAGGAGGGAGTAATTAATTAATGTCTTTTTCTTTACTCGAATTTCCACATTATATTAGAATAAATAAAAAGAGTTTTAATAAGACACAATCACTTGACCTGAATTAATTTCATATTAGGCCTTTTTTGCCATTTGTCTCTGATTTTTGAGACCATGGAAAATGACTAAGACTTTTGTACTTGAATGTAATTTTTAAAAAAGGACATTTTGTTAAATATATTTTTTTGTTAATAATGAAAGCTCAACTATTAAAAGAATTTTGATGCAATATATACACGTCATTTAATAAACAATTATTTGATAACTAATTTAGGTATATTTGTGAAATTTGGAACTTAGCATTGTGAAAACAATTGTCGGCAAAATGGATCTGAAAGAAGAAAAAAACATTCTGTTACATAATTCATGTCTCTACAATTATTTCATTTTCTTATTTTATGTATACCTTTTTTATGCAATTAAATGCAACAAACTAAAATAGGACTTCTTTAAGTAAGAAATATTTCCAAATTTGTACTCCTATAATTTAAAAAATTCAAATCAAGTTAAAACTTCATTGGTATATTGAACATTTAATAAAAAATTTCAAATTCAAATCTTAAAGTTTATTTTATTTTTGGGTACATAACACTTCTTCTTTTTTTCGCACAACGCAAGCTAATTTTTTTTTTGTGTTTGCATTAAGAACATATTTATTAAATATGTAAATTATTAATTTAGAAATTTAAAATAAAATATATAAATTTCAAATTCTAGCTTCGTCTCTGATTAAATAATGTCTAATCGAATATTGAACAGTTTTTAGGGACCTCTTGGATTCTGCTTGAGATGGACATCTATTTATACATACACTACTGCTTTCAATTTATTGGAGCAGTGCAATTTTCAAATTTAAAAAATATTTCAAAAATATTTTTGAAAAATATCTAACTTTAGAAGAGGAAAAACCCCCCACATGATTTAGAGTATTTATTATGTTTTAAAGTATTTTTGTAATCTTTAGATAAGTGATAACTGATAAGTTTTAATCTAATTCAAATAAGTTCATGGTATGTAAATATATAACTTAATAAATCAGTATTAAAAATCAATGATAATAACAATAATGTTGAGAGTTTTAGGAAACAACATCTCTACCTCTATGGGGTAGCGGTAAGATCTGCGTACAATCTACCCTCCTCAGACATCATTTATGAGATATCACTGAGTACGTTGTTGTTGTTGTTATTGTTGTTGTTGTAATGATAATAACAATAACAATATACCTGGTATACATCCACAAATGAGCATGACAAGGATATAATACACACATGTTTTATTTCTGTTTTTCTAAATAGAGAGACTATTTTTTTAGCTTTACAAAGGCAAAATTTAATAATTCATTTTACTTTTTGTGTTCTTGTTGGTACGTCATTGTCCAGGATAGTGACGGAGCCATTTTATTACTAGGATTTATTTGAATCCTATTTAACAAAAAAATTATACTATTTACATAATATTAAAGATTGATATCGAGAATGTGATGGAAAAATATCAGGATTTCATATACATATAAAATAGATATTGAATCTTTTTTTATTAATTTATCTATTAATTTTTAAAAAAATTTTAAAATATTGTAATTTAAAATTCTGCCTTCCACCATTAATCCAGGAGGGTCATAATATGAAAATTTATGAAGAAAATCCCATGCAAGTAATTTTCATAATTTTTTTCATAAAATTTGATGAATTTAATTTTTGGAATAAATAATTGTGAAAGGAACCATGTGGGAAGCTAAGGTGTGTGTCAGATTTCTGATGCAATTTATTTTTGGACTATTATTAGGCATTCAGAGTGACCTTTAGGTGTGTATTCCCATAGACTCTCAAAAATCCAAAAGAAATAATTAAAAAAAAAAAGAATTCAAACAAAAATTACAAAAGATGATATCGATGTGCCAAAATTCAGCAATAATTTTTTATTATATGTTATTGTTTACTTGCATTTTGTCAACTTGTAAGTTATTGATATTCTAATTGAAGAGATCTATGAAGATATATAGGCATGAATAAAATATGTAAAAGGAGTTACCATTTCAAGCCTTTACTCCTTAAAAATAGAAAAATTATTTAAATACATATCTTATTTTATTATAATTTTTTTTAAAAAAAATTATTATTTAAAAAATTCTAAAAAATTTTCTCTCGGATACATCAAACTCTTATCATTGATATATCCATATCTCCCTCTTGGATGCATTCATTCTTCTATGATACATTACTCCCCTTTTGTGTACACACCTCTCTTATGTATCGGAATGTCCTATTCTCTATGATATTTCTCTCTGCTATATATCTGGATATCTGATTATGTAAATAGAAGTCTTGTGATGTATCCCAAATTTCATAAATTTTAAAAGATGTTTGTAATTTAGAAAAAATTAAGAAAATAATATAATTAACTCTAAATACTATGAGATTTACGTAGGTTATACTTAAAAATATGTCCATGTTACGTTAGTGACTAAGGGTAATTTCTAGCTAAAATCGTGTCAAAAGGCTATGAATGAGCTAAACTTTTAAAGGAGGATAAAATTAAAGGTTTTTGCAAAAGGAAGTCATTTTATCTGATATAATTTGACTTGATATGAAGTTTAAAATAAGTTACAAATATTTGTATGTATATAAATTATTTCATTAAGAATAAAATAAGCTAGAGTAAGACAAATTTGTACCTTTTCTTAAGCATGTGGAATTGTGGACTAATAATTTTTATTGCCTCCTCCATATATCATTCCTAACATACAAAAATCATGGGCTTTCTCCTATACATAGCATAATTCATAACATCTTTTTATGTTTTTGGTTTCCTAAAAATATCTTCTTTTCTTAGTTCATATATCCAATTGGAGTCCATTTTGTGGGCATGTGTTAAATGTATGGGGTTGTGTAATGGGAAGGATTTGGAAGCAAAGTTATATAGGGGGAAGAGCATGGGACTCATTTTAAAAGGATGAGTTAACCAATAGAAAGGTAGTATTCGTGACACGAGACTAAGGTAGGATTCACGACAGGAGATTGTACCATCACAAATTATGGCATAAGCTCGATCGCTTAGATCGATCTTGGTGATCAATATCACTCCTTGAAAGTGCAATGAAGGTCATCAATCTAGACCATGAGCCTCCTTGATCCTCCGTTGATCCTGTTCGAGTAATTCATCTTTGTTCTAAGATTATTGTTAAGTGAGCTTAAATTTCATGTACTAACAATGTACATTCTTTTTTATTGTACATTATCAGATCAAATTTCCAGCAATATTAATAGGTAATAATTTTTAAAAAAATACAATATGACTTTTGATAATTTAAAAACAGTGTAAATTTCATTGATAGTGTTAAAAAATCTTTATACCATCAACAAGGGAGGAATTATAATATTAGGTATGGATTTAGACAAGTCCTAACATACTTTATTCAAATTTTATATTTATATTAAGAAATTAATTATAAATATTTAATTTGAACCAAATAATAAAAATTATATGGAGATACTATTTGTAGGCAATGAAGGTTAATTTTTTGAGACAAGAATAACATCAAAACAAAAAGATATTTGCAGGAGTAAATTCCTTTTGGAGTCAAGTTCAACAATAAGGACATTTCTAAAGAGTTAAAAAGATAAAACTCGAAACCAATAAACCATAAGAAAAACTATCCACTATAACCCCTCCTCCCAACCCAACCCTCCAACTGACTTCCACTTGACTCCTATCGTAATGATAAACAAGATTCTATGATCGGTTCATGACCCCTGGATGTCGAAGGCATTCTTGGGGTGATCTCGTAGTTTCTACGGGATGAAAATATTGGGATCGCTCTCCCCCCTCCCAATTTTTAATAATAACAAATTTAGTCTAATTTAATTAATGAATATGAAAGAAAGGCGTATACGAAGATCAAATTTTTGTTTTTTTATATAAATCAACAATTGAAGGATGATGGAAAAATAAAAAAGAAAAACGAACAATAGTAATATTATTTATTTAAAGAAAATAATTATGAGTGGATCAGAAAATTAATTAGATGGTCTTTCTTTTTCTTTTGCTTTTGATTTTACTTTTATGGCTAAATATTTTCCTCCTAATTTGTGATTCCAAGGGAAGTCCACCGCGCAATGGCTCAATTTTTCAAGGATTAAAACTTAAAAGTCAAAGGTCAAATATGTACCTAGATTCAAATTCAAAAGTGTAAAAAAAACACAAAAAGAAAAACAAAAAAAAACTGCACAAGTATATATTTATTTATATTGGATTAATGGGGTATTTTCGATTTAATATTATTATGCACGTGGAATAATCAGTAATAAAGTCAAAACTTTTATTAAGTGTGCTCAAGTTTTAATGTATATATATGAAAATAATTTTAGATAGATATATGTGATACAATTTCTTTTATACATAATAAAATTTCCACATAAAGGGTGTTCAACTAACCACCCTAAGTTGTATGTGACTCTATATACTTGAAATTTATTCTTAGTTACAAATTTTAAATTTAAGTAAAATTATTCTTTTTAACAACTAATTTATCTTACAAAATAGGACTTATTGGTATGAACTAGATAACGAAACTTCAAAGCTAATATAAAAAACTAGCTTATAAATAAAAAAGTAAATTTTGGTTCTTTTTTTACTAAAACTATTTTTAACAGTTTATATATTATATTAACACAAATCATGAACATAAGTAGTACTCCCTCTGGCTTATTACTAAAATTAGAAATAATTTACCTTTAAAATTTTATTTTTAATTTTAATGAAATGATTTTTAATCACACAAATATCTATGTATGATTTTAAATCACAAGTTTTAAAAGTCTTTCTTCTTTTCTTAAACACCGTGTCAAATCAAAAGTTGTTACACGTTGACCAAATATTTAGGGTGTAAAATGAAAAAAGTCGTGATTTGTGGTCCTAAATGTGTCACTTGTCAAAAAAGAAAAAGTAAAACAACTATCACTTTCGTACGAATTTTGCTAAAGAAAGGATACTTTGTTTGTTCCCCTCTATTTAACAATATTGTTACTGGTCCCCCCTAAAGAATTATAAATTTCACATAAAAATGCTTACAATTAGTAACACACTCAAAAAATGATTTATTTTTTTTATCATTTAAATAAAGAATTAATAGCTAATTAATAGAGAATGAAACCATTTGTAAATATCAGTTTTTGATTCTGTAGGTTAGGTAAGTAAAAAAAAAAAAACTCCATATAATCAAATGAAAGATCTAAATAAGGACTAAAAATATTATTACAATAATGGGTGTAATAATTGATTATTGTATAGTTTTTTTTTATTATATAAACCTAAACTTGGATTGTATGAGTTTAAGTCATGTGCAATGATGAACATATGAATATGAAAATTTTAAAGGTTATGATTAGGAAGGAGGAATCGAATCGTAGTAATAAAGTGAAAGTTTAGATAATTGAGTTATTAAATTTTTTTCAGACGTCATATCTATGTGTCAAAGTCTTTGTACTCTTTCACTCCAAATTATAGACTTAGCATCAGTGACTAAGCCATGTTGTAATTAGGCGGATTCATCGAAACATCTTTGGTTAGTCTGTATGTTTACTTCTTAAAATTAAGAACTCTCTTAAAAAAAATTGGCTCCAACATTGCTTGGCATAAGATTAAGAAGCAGTCAATCACATGAGTGATTTTACCAAATTATCTTTTAAAATAATAAGTACAATATCTTGAAAAATGTAATGAAAAAACGACTGTAATTAATAATATGACTAAATTGGAAATTTGATCTCAATATTAGGGATAAACTTGATTAGTACTTATCACATAAAAAAATATTGTGGGCCATGAAAGTAGTTAGCAATTGGTTTTGATATTATGCTTATTTGGTAAATAAAGTTTGATGCCATAAATATATATATTCTAATCAAAATAGTTAACAATATGTTACTTGTCTTACAATTCTTGTTTGTGATTCTTTTCTTTGATCAATCATTAAAATTAAAGATAATAGCATTTTAGTCCCTCAAATATTAGGGAATTTCGATTTTAGTCATTGCGATATCTAATTAAATATATTTAATATTTCATTCATAAAATGTATTTTTTAAATCTCTTAATGTTATATGGAAGGAAATATTATATAATTACATTTCTTTATTTACTATATTTTTTATTATTCTCATTAATTTTCAATTTTTTTATTCATCCAGATACATTAATTCGACAATTTAGATATATTAATTTAATAATTCTAATTCATTAATTTTGATTCTTAAATTATTTCTATGTTTTATATATCATACTTTAAATGTTAACTGCTGATATTTAAAAACCCTAATATGTTAATAATTTTTATACCTTAAACTGAATTAATGCATCTGAATTACTGAAGTAATGTATCCAAATTGCCATATTTTAAAAAGAAAAATGATAATTAATTTTTACACTATGTGATTTTTAAAAAATTTACTATATTTAATCTAGCTTTAGAACTATAAATTGTTATATATATATGAAGTAACAATTAAAAACTTAACTTCATAAATATTCAAAAGAGGATCAAAAGTGTACATTGCAATTAATTGGAACTTAAATAAATACCTTAGCAAATTTCACAAGGACTAAAAATATGAATTTTCAATAATAGATTAACCAACATTACTACTATTAACCCTTAAAATTATTAAATTGTAACCTATATGATTTTCTTTTTTTCACTTTATTCCACCATAATACTATACTAGAATCTACTTTCTCAAAAAGAATATTTAAAAATTCTGAAATCTATTTTGTCCCTTCCCATTCTAAAAAGAATATCACTATTTCAAAATAGTAATTAGTGTCCCACTTTTAGCTTTTGAAATGAAAACACTTCACTAACTAATATACAAGTCTCAAAGTATCTATATATGGCTTTTTAAAAAATATCATTGATTAATAGAAAATTTTGACTATTTTATCTTATTCTATGTCTTAAGATATAATTCATGTTCATTGAATATTTTTCTATTTGTATATCATAATTAAAGTGTTTGTAGTCTTCAAGAGATCCATTTTGCTAGTCATATTTTATTTTACACAAGAAAAATACTTCCTCTGTTCATCTTTACTTATTACTATTTCATTTATCGAGGCCAAATTACGTGAATTTTCACCATCAACATTTTAAAATGTATTTTCCCTTCATATTAGTATGAGAAAGATTGTAACTTATATTATTTATTGTATAGTTTTCACCTATTTAAATTTTAAATATTAAATTTAGTTACTTCAATTTAGTTTTGAAGTTTAGTCAAGTTGACTTAGAAAATTGTAACAGTGATAAGTAAAAGTGAACAGAGGGAGTATTAAATAATGAATAATTTGACTAAAAATTATTCTTATTTATTATTCCTTCTATCTCAAATTAAATTTTCAATGTTCAAATAATTAAATTGCTCAAGGTTCAAAATAAATGTTTGAAACTTTTTATATTTACCCTTTCATTTATTAAAGTTTTATATTTTTAAGAAATAAATTCTATTACGTATTTATGACTTTACAAAAGACAATAATGAAAAGTATGTTCAAATATTTTTCTTACTACATATATATTATATCATAAATTTAATTAAAATGAGACATAGACATGCTCTTCTCTATTAAATACTTCTTTTTTTTTTTGCACCAAATTAATACTTGGGGGTGGGGGGAGGGGGTTGGTACATTGTACTTTTAAGTCAGGTAATTTCTGTTTTCACTTTGTTGGGCAATCTGTCAAAAAAAGAGGGAGGAATTAAAAGGCTCATTTTTTTTTTTTAAAAAAAGTTTTGTCAGTGGTCCTCTATTAATTGAGAATTTAATGTTTTTGGCTTGTGTTATGACTTTATAAGAACATTTAAAGTAAATATAGGTAGTGAAAAGGGACACATAATATTGATAGGGACTGACTGGAAAATAAAATACAGAGTATCTACCTACTGAACATAAATTTGTCCTCACCTTTCTCATTCTTTTGTTAATACACATAGTGTTATTCGATTAATTTCACAGGATATCTATTATTTTTCGCGAGTAAAAAGTTAGCTTACATGTGTAACGACTATTTCAACAATGAATTGCTAGCTCTCCTTCAATATTTTTTTTACACATGATACACAAGTAATTTTTCTATAAATTATATTTTTTCAAATGAAGCAGCAGATATTGATCCGAAAAACCTATGAAAAGAAAATGCTACTGGCGCGAAGTACTCTTGTGCATCTATGTCATTCGATTCGCGGGCAGAAGGTGAGATTCATAGTCTCCTGAATCTGCTCTGGGAGCTTCTAGTATCAATATGAGTGGTTTACATGTCCAAATATATGTTCCCGCAAGGTTGGAAGGAGCACATGCCGAGTTTGGTTGAGCAAAGAAAGGACTTGTCAAGTCAATCTACGACAACAACAACATTACCCCAATGTCTCAAAGGCTCCCGCCCATTGCGGGGTAAGAGGGGTCGGTTGTACACAGCCTGACCCCTATGTTTAAAAACATAGAGCGACTGTTTCCGGATGACCAATGATGAGCGTCGAAAGTTGCATTGACTAACTGCTACTTCACAATTGAAAGAAGCGCAGACAGTTAAAGAGTCATTTTGCTTTATTCCATCATACCCAAAGCCAAAAAATAGTAAATCTTTGACTCCATCCGAGATTGATGGAAAGTGTCACGTCTATTTTCCTGTTTCATAAGTCGCAACCTACTTTTGACATTTTCAATTTCTTTACACTTGCTATATTTTATAAGTCACAACCTATTTTGACATTTTTCATTTCTTACCCTTGTGATCTTCCACCAACATAAATATCAAATAACTCACTCCAATAATGGTTTTTTCTTTTTTTTCTAATAAAAAGATCTTACACTTATTGATCCATAAATATCAAGATTTAAAGTTTCTTGATACATCCATATACAAGGAAAATACAAGAAACAAAATATGTAAGGCAAAATATAATTCTTCACACACACACACACACAAAATCATCTAATCATCAACACTAGTTATTGGAACTGCCGAAAATAAAAGTAAATATGGAAGAAACATTTTTCAATTTTCTCATGTTCGATTGATGTCATGAAGAATATACCACTAGTAGCAAGAACAGAGATAGGATGCATTTGATGTAACCATACGGGTGAAAGCTGATCCTAAAACATCCATGCACACATACACACACCGCGGACACAACAAATATGTCAACATTATACTTCATGTATGTCAAGGCTATCGACTTATCGTCCTTCCATATCTTGCTGTGAAAAGTTCCAGGCTTATGCCAATAAAATGCGAAAGAATTTACTAAGAATGGGCATCGGGTAACAGTTCCCCAGAGACGAGTCACTATTTGAAGCATACCCAAGATCCTCTAGATAGAAGACATAACACTTTAGAAGATGAGGAAACAAATGACAAGTATATAAAGGATGAAAGACTAGTATACATACAAGAAAAGCAAGGAGTGACTTAAGCTCTAGGATAGCGAGAGCCCCCTTTCTTACGGAGGAACTCGGGGATCTCTACTGAACCACCTTCCAGGAAGGATGAAGGGCGTCGGTTAATTCCAAGGTTGGCATCTCCTTGTGCTAGTTGATTTCCCTGTAACATCATGAAACAAATTATACAGGATGGCTATCATTAAACAGAATTTGCACAACGAGTGAACATACAAAGAGAAGTGGAGGAGAGGAATACCTGGAGGGGCCTCCCATCAATTTCTTCTTGGCGCTTAAAACCGGTAGCAATTAGGGTTATACTGACCTGCATCATGAGAATAATGACGCGAGTAAACATGATCTAAGATGAATATTGGTCAAGGGCTCGGAGAAAGAGAGCTTGAAACTAGTAAATAGAAAGATTATGAGTAATGCATCCTGACAAGTGATATTCCTCCTAAACGCCGTAACATTACCAGAACATATTTGTGTTTGTCATAGAACTAACATAGACAAGCATTGGAGCACTAATTTTGCAATACCTGTTTCTCCATTCACACCAATAGTAGCAGCATTATTCTCGTAGTTTCTTGTCCTACGATTTTTGTTACTACCCGTTGTTTCTTGTGCTTCTGTTATCGCATTATTTAGCTATTGTTACTGTCCCTTGTTTTCTGAATGCCATTTAATGTTTTCCTTATTATTTGCTATGTCCTCTTTACTTTTGTGTTTTTCTTTTTCACACTGTTTTGATATGCATTATTGAGGTGAAGATCTTTCGGAAAGAACGTCTCTACCTCCGCAAGGTAGGGGTAAGGTTTGGGTACACTCTATCCTCACTAGACACCACCTATGGGACTACACTGGAGATGTTGTTCTAAGAACAAGGCAAATATGTTTCTGTCCCAAACTAAACACTTGCTTGAACAATTAGAAAGAAAGCCTCCCCTATACTTGGTCGATATTTGACTTCTGACCTGACAAGCTGTTTCTTTGAACTACACACTTTGCATGAGAAATTCTTTCAAGTTGTTCTATTGTACCAATTGCCTTTTCTTACTTTCTTGTTTCTTTCCTTGAAATTTTATGCCTTTTAATAATTCCAAAGAACAATGAAAGTAAATTCAGAATTAGATTTGTCATGCAAGAGCAATTGATTGCTAATTCTTTCTCTTAGCAAAGGAAATCAACCGCTGCTATACCTCACAGTCCGGATTTTATCGTCGGACCTACTTCTACATTGTTTCAAGTATTAGAAGCTTCTGAGAATCCAAACCAGGCCCATTGTAATTATAAAACATATAGATCTTTGCTAGTTATTTCAGTATAGTATCATCTTAACAAAAGCAATAATGTACCTGTCCACTTAATGATGGGTCTATCACAGCTCCAAAAATGAGGTTGGCACTTGGATCAACAAGGTCATATATAACCTCTGCAGCAGCATTTACCTAGAGAAGTGCCAGATAAACATGCAATGTAAGAGAAGACATCAAAAATTGGATAATCATGAATTAATATGATCCACAATGCATCTACGAGCATAAAATATTGTGTATGCATCTGATTAAAGCCTAATCTCAATAAACACAGCTTTCTGTCAATCTCAAAAACACTAATGGTGCATTTGAAGTAGGAATGCTTTGATTCAATAGTTGTGAGTAAATGACTCATCTGACCATCACTTATGTATAACATTAAAGGGATGCAATGATGGAAACGTGGCTATATGATCTTTCGATTGAAAAGCAGTCATCACAGAGGTTGCAGAAAGGGCAGACAGGTAGACCATAAGCGTAGACAATAAAAATTTCTAGAGAAACTGCACTGATGCATCATTGATTAAAGATTCTCTTTGTTCCTTTCCATTTCCAGAAACAATCACTCTGGGAAATTAATGAAAAGGGCTCATAATATCTGTACATGCTATGTTTGACATAAGAAATTTTCTTTACTAAAAACAGTAAAAACGTAGGAAGGTTGGGGTAGAGCAGAGCTGGTACCTCAAATAATGTTAAATCATTACCACCGGTTATATTCCACACAATTCCAGTAGCTCTCTCTATGCCGATGTCCAGCAAAGGAGATTGAACAGCATTCAATGCAGCATCTCTGGCTCTGGTCTTCCCTGCAATAGCAACCCAACAATATGATATGTCCTGTAATACATTCTCAAACAGAAATAATTTCCCTGAAAATCCAGCTCTTGAGAGATGAGAAAGACCATATGTGGCCATACATATATCTGGTATCCCAATCTGAATATTGTTCCATATAACCTGCTATAACTCATAACTTAGCTGCTATCTAATATGGATTAGAATTAGTATGGAACATGCAAGAATATCTTCACATTTAGAAAGAAGTAAAGGCTACAACATAGTGAAATCAATATAAACATGTCAGATGTACATTGTCGCATGATAGGGTGTGAAAGTTATGAGAGTGTATGTAAGCTTAGGTTAGTCCATCAGAATATACACTTTTCTTTTTATTTATAACCGAGAACTCCCAGAAAAGATACATTTAACATCTGTGAAAAAGATGCTACATTTATCTTCACAAAAGATTTTGACTAGAAAAATATTGTGTCTAAGGTTTGTCATTGTAGCTGGAAAAGATATTGTTAATATTGAAAGGGGGAGACAAAAGAAATAATTAGATCAACTTTCATTTCATGTTTCCAATGTTGCACCCTCTAAGTTGTTAAGTATGCCATTTTTCTCTAGTATGACTTCTGATTACAGGTTCCATCATCGGCTAAAGCTATTCAGGGAATTTAATAGCTCGCTAACATCTCAGGACACTTAACTCAAGGAACCATTAGAAAATATCAGGATAAAAGTAAGCAAAACATGTGATTCAGTGGTCCAGAATTGGGATTGCTATTCATTTGGGGAGGCTCCGCTAGTCGAAATATTGGAAGGAAATAAATATATATTTTAAAGAGAAAGAACAAGTGAGAGCACAAGTGATCTTATGATAATGTTCTTATCGAGCAATAGATGGATGTGTCAGTCCATTCACAATGTATACAACATACTAGGCAACATAAGCTTGCGCTGCAGTCGTCAATTTGGTAAGTTAGGTTTGTACCAGAAAAATATATTTTATCTTGGTTGAAAACGATTATCAGGGAACTCTTAGATGGGTGATTAGATTTAGAACAACTACAAAACATCCACTTTTGTTTGTTTAATCCCTTTTAACTTTAGGAGTACAGATAATAATATCAGATGTTAGGTTCCGTATGTATCTCATAAGGCAATGTCATATTTGTAGTCACCTTACATCTACACAAAATTATGAATTAAACCATACCAACAAAAAGTGATGGCCCACAATTGATAAAATAGCTTCCTGAACTTACCAGTAGCAGTTCCTATTCCCATCAACGAGGAACCAGCATTTGCCATAATAGCACGTACATCAGCAAAATCCACATTTACCAGTCCAGGAATCTGAATTCATGTAGATATATTGAGAATAGATAATACAGACTTAACATATTCACCCACTTAACAAGATCACTGGTTTGAAAGTGAATTGAGTTCATCCATAAGCAAAGAATATATGAAAATATCAAAACTGAGATCAAAGCTACATATTACACTGCCGAAACTTAGATGCATAAAGAGAAGATAAATAGACATTTGGGAACAGATATATCATCCTCAGGCAAGCAAAATGAAAATTTAGCGGACGAATAGCTCTGCAAATCCATGCAAAGATCATATGGTATGAATCAGAAGCTTGTAGCGACGCATGAGCATAGAAAATTACATTGTTGATAACAAACTGAATGGAGGGTACTCTTCATTTTTGGTGTAAAGAAAAATATGTAGTCGTGGCAGAAACCTTGGTTGAATTTTTCGGAATCCTTGTAACACTAATAAGGTCCTTTATAATAGTAAATAGACCTGCCAGCACTATTTTGTTGCTAATGAATACACTGTTACCTTTATAGGAAACAAACAAAGAGTGGAGGGTATCACATCATAATTTCTTCAGAAAACATCAAAGATGCTCCATAATCTCTCCAAATGTATCAAAACCAAAACAACAACAACAACAACATACCCAGTAAAATCCCACAAGTGGGGTCTGGGGAGGGTAGAATGTACGCAGACCTTA
>JAOTQR010000002.1:19264730-19279647 GCA_025774065.1 Solanum ossicruentum | reverse complement strand
CGCTTCCCTCATTTTTTCGACCACCGGGGCCACCTCTAGCTTCTCCCGAATGGTCTCATTCTTAACCTTGTCACTCCAAATGTATCAAAACCAAGACACAGATAAAATTAGTTGGGAGATTGATACTACTGTGGATAAGATTATTGTGCAGCTGATGATCGCTGTAGTCATCTTTTTGTGTACACAAAATGAGGGAAATAGGAGATGCTTTGTCGGAACCCCAACTCCAAACTACTCTCTCAAAGCAAATTGTTTACAAAACCTTTTTGATGGACTAAGTTAGCTACTGTAAGTAGCAGGATCAGTCTTTGGACTTTGTTAGTTTCCTTGTTTTATGACACTATTAAAGGGGCTAACAACTCTTTATTTTGTATTTCTTTCCTGTAACTATGCATCTTCTTGATACTTCTGTGAATGAAATACCTTCATCAGAAAAAAGATTTGTGTGCAGTTGATGATGTGGACTTCTGGAGAATGAGGGATGAGAAAGCAGTATATGGATTAGAAAAGAGAGAAACCTTGTTATATTAGGCATGGAATGCCCTATCCATTCCCTTATAACGAAACAGGAAAAATGAGAGAAAGCAAGATCAACATAGAATTGAGTAAATGATCACCTACTCTAGGTGAAACTTGTTGAAGAATACAAAAGTCTCACATTGATGTTTAATGAGATGGGTGGACTCCTTATAAGGCTTGGGCAATCCTCCTCCCTTTGAGCTAGCTTTTGGGGTGTGAGTTAGGCCCAAGACCTAATTTTACATGGTATTAGAGCTCTTTGTACCAGGAGGACCATCAAGGACCTTAATGCGAGCTTTTGTTTCCTCACAGGTCTTCTTAATATACTCTCCTCTGCAGCCAATGATACCACCAACCTTCTGAGGAGGAACTAACATTCTGAAGACATTATCTCCTGGTTGGCCATCTTTTTTCCTCACCACCTCCTGAACCTTTTTCAACAACTTGAACCTCTTCTGGTTCCGATTTTATCCCATGTTCCTGAAGGGACTCAATTGTGCCTCCTCTTGTTCCGGTTTTACTGGATGTTCATGAAGAAATGCAACTTGTACCTCTTCTGGTTCAAATTTTACCTCTTCTAGGGGCAAGTTCTCATGTGCATTGTGCATATTCCTGGATATTTTCCATGGTATCTGCATCGTACATTTCCTGGATATTCTCCATGGTATGTGCATCCGCTGCACTGTACACATGACCAGGAGAATATCCAGGAAATGGACAATGCGGATACCATGGAAAATATCCAGAAAATGCACAATCCACATGAGAACTTGCCCCTAGAAGAGGTAAAATTTGAACCAGAAGAGGTACAAGTTGCATTTCTTCAGGAACATCTAGTAAAACCGGAACAAGAGGAGGCACAAGTTGAGTCCCTTCAGGAACATGGGATAAAATCGGAACCAGAAGAGGTACAAGTTGTTGAAAACGGTTCAGGAGGTGATGAGGAAAAAAGATGGCCTGGTTGGCCAGGAGAAAATGTCTTCAGAATGTTAGTTCCTTCTCAGAAGGTTGGTGGTATCATTGGCCGCAGAGTAGAGTATATTAAGAAGACCTGTGAAGAAACAAAAGCTCACATTAAGGTCCTTGATATTCCTCCTGGTACTACAGAAAGAGCTCTAATACCATGTAAAATTAGGTCTTGGGCCTAACTCACACCCCAAAAGCTAGCTCAAAGGGAGAAGGATTTCCCAAGCCTTATAAGGAGTCCACCCATCTCATAACCATCAATGTTGGGCCCCCAAAAACTAAAAATTGTCCACGCACCATATGCTAAGCACTGGGCGTGAGGTGGGGTGTTGAAGAATACAAAAATCTCACACATTGATGGCTAATGAGATGGGTGGACTCCTTATAAGGCTTGGGCAATCCTCCTCTCTTTGAACTAGCTTTTGGGGCGTGAATTAGGCCGAATACCTAATTTTACAAAACTATAGGCGATTATTAGCATAGAATTGAGTAACACTGATATTCCAGCATAAAATTGAGTAATGACCTTCCCTATGTGAAAATGTTACTCCCTCCATTTTAATTTTTTTGCCTTCTTTTGACTTGACACGAAGTCTAAGCAAGTGATGACTTCTGAATCCAGTGGTCTTTCTTCTTTTGTTCATCAAACAAGACAAAAAAAATGTGAATCTAGTGGTCGGCAGGTAGAATGTACCAAAATGTCTTTTAATCTTGTGGCCTTAAACATGTCACGTGGAAAGTTGAGATTAAAGAATTACCAAAAAGGAATGAGGCATTCAGTTCGACATGGACTACAAAGAAAAGTAAGACAAACAAATTGGAACAAGATAAATAAATAGTAATTGTTAAAAGTACAAGTAAAATCAGATGCACAAACATGAAGACTAGAGAGAAGTTAAGTGTGAATTCCCCGTGTGACCATGACAAGAAACCTCCCCCCTCCCCTACAGCACAATAAGAAAAAACAGAATGAAAGGATCACTTGCTAGATATAAAGGAAGACTAGAAAAGCTACTCAAATTCTCAAATTCTTGGAAAATAATGAAGAGAGCAGAATGTAAACAAAAGAGTGGGAGAACTCAGCATTCGTACCGTAATTATATCAGATATACCACGAACCCCTTGCCTAAGAATATCATCAGCCAGGTTAAAAGCTTCGGTTACTGGGGTTGATAAGGAAACAGCAGTCAGTAACTTGTCATTAGGAATGACAATTAGAGTATCAACATTTTCTCTCAAAGCTGCAATTCCTTCTTGGGCTTGAACTGCTCTTCTTCGTCCCTCAAAAGAAAAGGGGGTTGTGACAATACCAACAGTTAAGATACCCATTGACTTGGCAATTCCTGCAATTATAGGAGCCCCGCCGGTCCCTGTTCCTCCACCCATTCCAGCCTGCACATAAAATTTTGAAGCCCAGTCAGGGAAGGAAAATTAAACTAAGTAATCCCTTCTACAAGACCAAAAATGAAAAGGAACTTTAATTTTGAATTCAGCAATATGCATCTGGAAAATATACATTGTGATAGGTGGCATCAACAAACTTACATGTATATAGTTTCACAGTGAGTTAAGAAGTCTCAGAAGCAAAAAACAGAGGCAAAACAGAAAATGACATTGTATTCTAGAGTAAGATATTCCGTTTGATCAGTGCTCTAGAGTAAATATGTTCAATTTAAGCACTGATTTCTGGACATCACTTCAACTTAATAAAATAAGGAAACAAATGCAGATTGATATCAAATCCCTCAAGAGTAAAATTCATCACTTTATACCCTTGATAAATTTCAGTATTTCCCCTTCACTTACGCCTTCCCACACCATATTTGGCAATTTTCAGTAAATTCCATCCGTCATACAATTTTTCAGAAAATCCCCTCATGCATAGTTTGGTTGAAGATATCAAAATGGACTAAAAACAAAATATGGAGCAAAATGGCCCTATTCTGCACTTAAGCTAAAACTAAACATTTCTCTTTCTAGGTAATGACTGAATTACCCTACCGATCATCAAGGCACTCTGAAGATATGAAACATGCTTCTTTGAGAGTTCTTTCTCCCTTTGGATGGATGATCTAGTCAAAATTCATTCATTTTTCATCCTATTTAAGCAAGGGAATCATATTCCTAAGGTGCTTAAAGGCTAGAATGCCAAATATCACAGATACTCTAGCTTCTCCAGCATCAAGTTCACCTAATTTACATTTCTGCCTGGTATCAACATTGTCCCTGAAATTGAAAACTCAAACTAATGACCTGTTGAAAGTACGTCGGGTACTCATCCTGGAAACTTTAACTCCTTGATTCACTACATAGAATATATAGTACTTCATTTATAAATATTTCTAATCTATATAGGGAGTAATATGCGACATTAGATTATGATACTGTCTTTTTGCCTACAACCTTTCAAATTGGCGTATTCAGCTCAAGCTTGCAGAGTATGCAAGACGAAGGCAAAATCCAGATGGATACAACATTTACCGCAATTACATCTCATAGATGGACGCAATGCAAATTATTTGTAATGTTATGAAATTATTAGGATTTTGAAGTTGTGAAATCAGAGAAGCCTAAAGGGATGAAGTGGAATAATGCAATACAGTTTTAGCAATTAGCGACAAGTAGAATAATCTTTGTTCTCAAAGGAAGACGGCCTCGTTTGTGTACATTAAGATTAAGACGTCTGAATTTGAATATATGTCTAAACATGAAGATGTGTATTAAGATTTAGATATCCAAATACACATCTGAATTATTGAGATGTTGCATTAAGATTTGAATACTAAATAAATAAGATTGTTTATTTTTTTCAACATCAGAAAGAGTAAAACTCGTCTTTATTTAAAAATGAATACAACAACATACCCAGTGTAATCTCATAACTTATTTTAAAATAATATATATATATATATATATATATATATATATATATAAAACTCAATAAACTACATAGTTAATTTAATATTATATTACCAAAATATTTTCAAAAAATTACATGGCAGTTGGTGATGTTGACTATTGGTGGTGGTTGTGAGTGCCGATTCGGAAAAGTGTTGATTAATGGTGGGGTTGTTATGAGCAGCAGCTAGGTGGTGATGGTGGTCGGCAGTAATGATTGATGGTGGTAGATGATAGTTATAGTGGATTGATAGTAACAGCTACTGTGGTGATGAATGATATAGCAGTTGATAGTAGTGATTGTTAGTTGTTATGGTAATGGTGGTTGATGATGATGACTATAATAGTGGGTAGTAGTGGTGACAGTTGACTATAGTGATTTACATTAGTGGTGATTATGGTTGTGGATCATGGTAGTGGGTGGTGGTAATTGATAATGGTGGTTGATGGCGGTAGGAGTGAATAAATGGAATTGGTGAACTTGCCTCTTTATAAAATTAAATTTTTCAATAGACATCTTAATGATATTCAAACTCTTGCTACACATCTTACTCATTCAAATCTATTCAAATCCATTAAGTGGTTATAACATGAAAGAAAAAACACAATCAATGGTTAAGATCCGAATAATTAAGATTCAGATATAATAGAAACACTGACTTAATGGTTGATATTTGAATGATTAAGATTAAGACTTTCATTAAGTGCTAACAAATGAGGCTTAAATGGCAATCCCTTCCACCGCCACTTTTTCCCATTTCCAAATGCTTTAAGGGTATAGTAGTCATATGTTAAGAAAAATTATTTGGAGTTTGTGTCATAACTTCTTTTATGACAAGGAAAATCCGCAATCGCTGCCCCTTGGGTGCATGCAGGATAAAACTCGTGCGCCTATGCAATAGCTTTTAAAACACATAGGAGGAGAGGTAGCTTGCACTAGGAAAGCCCGGTGCGACGAGCTCGACCCAAAAGGAAAACCCCTTATTTTTGTTGACAAGAGGTTTCGAACTTGAGACCTCCAACATGGAGGTCCCAAACTCAAACAACTAGGCCACCCCGAAGGATTGTATCATATTGTATTGTATTCTATTGCACAATACGATAATGTATTGTTTTGATGAATACAATGTTTGGATATATTGTATTGTTTTATATCATTACATAATGTAACACATCACAAATTTAACGGATAAATCTAAAATAAAAGTAGGGTACTAGGTAAGCTATTATGAAAGGGTAGGGTAAAGATTAAATTAAGATTATTAGTAATAAACAAAGAAAAAATAAGGTAAAAATGAGATCACACCAAATCAATCGTTACATAAAATGAGACTTTTCTTCGTTACGTAACAATGGATTTAATGATACGATATAATAAAATTTAAGTAACAATCAAAACCACCATGGTATTTAAACTAATAATGCAATACAATAGGTAACTACCATCCAAACAAACTATAATGATATGAAGATCATTTTGTGATTCTGCATGTTATCACCAAGTAACTCTGATAGATGCAATTTAAGAGAATCTATTTCAGTTGAAAATATCCACAATATCTCTTATGATTTCCATATATTCCTGATAGCCAAAAAGGAAGCACTGAATCACCAAAGCAGTATCTGTTATCGAAGAAAGAAAAACAATAGTATCTTTTACAACACTTATGAAACCGAGAAACTGAGAAGAGGAAAAAATAAATAGCTAGAACACAGCATCAAAGTAAAGTTAGCATAATTCTAAACACCTCAAACTAATTGTCGTAAACAGAAGCTGAACTTACAGTCACAAAAACCATATCAGCACCACGAACTGCATCTTCAATAGCCTGCTTGCTTTCTTTGGCAGCATTCATCCCTATATCTGGATTACCACCTGCACCTAGTCCTCTCGTGAGCTCTTGTCCTATTGGCAATCGATGCTCAGGAAACACAGGAGACATCCTAATTGCCTGAATATCAGTATTCACAATCCAAAACTCCACACCGTTCATCGAGCTCTCAATCATACGATTAACTGCATTAGATCCACCACCTCCTACACCAACCACCTTAATCTTAGCCTCATTGAAATTCTTCAAGCTTGATGAGTCCATTAAGCTCTCAGCAACACCTCCACTCGAGCTTTCCTGTCTAGAGGTAGAGAAATTATGGTTTACTTCACCTTGAAGCATCGAAATTTCAGGATGTTGATTTAGAAATGAGTCTTTATTCTGATAATTATTGAACCTATGTGAACTAGCTGAACACTTGAACTGTGGCAAACTTGAAATACCCTTTTGGTTAACACCCATGAATCCACATTTCTCATCCTCCATTTTCAAAGGGCAAACTCTTCTTGCAGGAACAGTTAATACCCCACTCGGCAATCGAGTATCCAGAGGCATAAACACAGCTGATGTACAACTAGCCATACCCAAAAAAACCCAGAATCAGAATTCAACTTAATCTGCTAATTCCCCAAAAATATGACAACCCCACTTGATTATAACTGAATTTGACCTCCACAATTTCCCCTCAGCACCTGTCAATTGAAAAAAACAAGAAACAGATAATCAAGGCTTCCAATAACCCATAAAACCCCCAATGTACAAACTCATTTCAAAACTGCAACAAGTATATAAGCAACAACAACATACCAGTGATGAAATCCCACAAGTGGGGTCTAAAAAGGGTAAAATGTAAGCCGAAAGAACAAGAAGATAACATGAACCAGAATGCATAAGAGGAAGCTCAAAACTTCATACGTTATTCAATTGAAAACCTTAAAATTGCAGCAAAAGTCTTAGACAAATGGTAAATCTATAACTTCAGCAAGAAAGAGAGAGACAATGCCATGGATGAGATTCTCGGTAACAAATACTTACAGAAATAGCCGCAGCATTTACAGTGAGAATGGAGAAGTTTCAGTGAGCGATAGAAAAGGAATTTTTCGCTTGGATTTTAGCAATTTCAGTGCCATATGATAAATATCTGCCAAAAACTTCGGTGAAATCCTTCACAAGAATCACTTAACTTTCTTTTATTTTCTATTTTCCATTGTAGTCAAAATCCATATTTGCTTCTCTTTTTTAAAATATTAACAAAATGCTAGTAATTAAAAGACTAGAAATTTATTTGTTTTATAGGTATTTAAGTCGGTTATAATTTTTTTTAATCAGGGAAAGAAAGTCAGAGAAAAAATATATTTTGTCTTTGCGAGATTGAAAAGTGGAGAATGCATAACATTCTATGGGTACATGGGATCAAACGTAAAGCAGCGCCTCTCTTGGCAGAGTTTTAGGCGGCAAGAGACTTTACAATTTGTTGGATCTTCTGAGTGTAACGATTCAAAGCCAAAAGACTGATCAAGGTAGCTTGCCTGCCAAGCCGATATGCGAAGGGCTGAAGGATGGAACCCTGCACGCACACTCACTATATCTATATACGCCATTAGTAGTGATAAGTTCTTACTTTGCTTTATTAATTTTTGAAGTTAATTATTTTATTTGAATAGATTATAACTATAAACAGCTAGCGTCAGATGTAACTCTTTTAAAGATATAAAACTTTTGGAAAATAAATTTCGATTACAAAGGTGTTATCATCATAATGTATTTTAGCAATTGAAAATCAGCTACTAATGAATGAAATTTTCTTTTTATTTCACAAATGGACGAACAAACAATATTTTTAACTTGTTATTTGTAGAGATTATAGGGTTTCGAAAAGTCTCATTTAGTTGTAGAACGACTTTTTAATAATTATGTGTTAATTGATACATATGATCAGCTAATCCCTCACACTCTTGAAAATATATATTTAAATAACTCTTATTTTTAATCTTTTGTTTATGATTGTATGATACTAATAAAGAGGTTTCAATTAGTATTCCTTTTTCTAGTTAGAAAATCACCTAATTCGTTGTTATCACGTGTAACTTTTTAAAATTACTATAATTTATTATTCATAACTATCGTTTTTAATCGTTATTACTAACTTCAATTGCCACACTCAATCGTAATTACAACTAACCATTATCTGTAATTATCATCAATTGCCATAATATAACATCGCGTTTTAATAATTTAATGCCAGAAGTAATGATCGGAAATCACCATCTCAATCACCAGTTGCCAGCCATAAATCACTAACCATATACGAAAATTGCTCATCACAATCATGAACCATGACTATTAGTCATCGCCACTAACTATAACCATCAATCATAATCATTATCATTACTGATATAGTCGATCATTAAAAATATTAGCTAACTATCTCTGAATAATCGTGAGAATTTTGAAATTACTGTCTACAACCATCATCAGTCACTGCTTTCACCAATTACCATTAATAGTCAACTCCAATAACCACCAATAAAATAAATTTATATTTTTATATTTATTAACATGTTACTCCTTTTCGTTTAAAAAATAATGACATACTTCTATTTTTAGTTTGTTTCAAAAGGAGTGATTCTTTTCTTTTTTGGATAACATTTTAATTTTAACTTTTGACACATTTAAGGTGTTAAGATTAAAAAACATTTTGTTATAGTTGACACAACTTTAATTGAAAATTCAAGTTAAAACATGTCATTCTTTTTGAAAGAGAGAGAATATTACATATCAATTAGTAAGTTCCATTTTATGTAACACTCTTTTCTAATCCGTTTAGAAAAAATGTCAATTTATTTTAGTCATATAAATAACTAAGAATTATTTTAATCACAAATTTAATTTTTTTAAACATCATGTTAAATCAAAATATGCTATATATAGGATGGGAGAGTAATTATTATTTTAAACTTTATTAAAAATATACATAGGACGGGGAGTAATTATTATTTTAAACTCTATTAAAAATATACATAAGTAAATAAAAATAACACACTGAAAAAAAGCATAATATAACTGTCTACTTGACGTGGGTCTCACCTGTATTCCATTTTGCACACAGCACACCACTCACTGTGTGTGTCTGTGCTGCGTTTCTTCCGCCATCTTGTCCAATTTCCTCTTAAAGTTTATCAGATTCCAACCCCCTTTGATCGAAGGGCCTTATCATTTACCTCTATCGATCGATTTCTGGTTCTGGGTCGTGATCTTATACTTGATTCTATGTTGTAAGTTGGCCAAATTCTTGATTTTTTTGGTTTAATCTCCTTCATCATCCATTTCATGCATCGTTTTACGCTATGAATGTGTGGGGGTTTCTTATATTTTGATTTTTTTGGTTGCAGGATGGGAAATTGATGAGGTATTAATGGGATTGTTGCCTCTGCCCAAAAAGGTGAAATCTTTTTGAGTATTTCTTGATTTGGGGTTTTGAAATAGATAGTTGTGGAATCAAGAAATCTGTCACCAGTAGATATTAATTTAGTGGGTTGCTTGATATTTCATATTTTGGTCTACTTTCCCCTGAAGATTGGTCTATGATTTACTGTCACTCTCAGTTTGAACAGTGAGGTTTTATTTTTTTTATATTTTTTTTATCTGAGTTTGGATTTCATTTGGTTTGTTGAGAATATTGGCTCTAAACATGTCTAATGTAGCTGTGAAGTTTGGAGATTTTAGTGGCTCAGTTGGATTTGTTAGGTTATAGCATTTTGGTGGCCTTTTGATTTGTTGTTCTGTATGAAGGCTATGGAGCATCTTCCTGTTGAGGTCATTGGCAACATATTGTCTCGCCTAGGAGCTGCACGAGATGTCGTGATTGCATCTTCTACTTGCCGGAAATGGCGAGAGGCTTGGAGAAATCATCTTCATACACTCACGTTTAATTCGAATGACTGGCCTCTTTATCATGAGCTCACAAGGAGCAGACTAGAGATAATTGTGACCCAGACAATTTTCCAGACTAATGGATTGCAGTGTCTTTCAATTATGATGGATGATGTGGATGAGTTCTCTGCTGCTCCGGTGATTGCTTGGCTAATGTATACGAGAGAAACCTTGCGTGAGTTACACTATAATGTCAGGACTACCCCAAACATTAATATACTTGAGATATGTGGTCGCCAAAGACTGGAAGTATTGGCACTGGCACACAATACAATTACGGGTGTTGAGCCTAGTTACCAAAAATTTCCTTGCTTGAGGTCTCTTTCACTGAGCTACGTCAGTGTTTCAGCATTGGACCTCAGTATTTTTCTCACAGCCTGCCCGAAAGTTGAGGTCTTGAGCCTTATAAGTCTGGATATTGTTATGTCTGATCCACATGCCTCAATGGAGCTGAGTACTAACTCTTTGAAAGATATTTATGTTGAAGCTATTAGTTTGGATAAAATTATTCTGGAGGCGGATAGCCTTGAGAAGTTGCAGCTAAAAGATTGTACACTTGAGGTCTTTGAGCTTGTCAGCAAGGGGAAGTTAAGACTCCTTAAGATTGATGATGTTAGTGTCATCCATCTTGATATTGGTGAGAGTGCTGAGAATCTGGAGATCGTGGACGTCAGCAATTTCACAATCATGTGGTCCAAGTTCCATCATATGATAGCAAAATCATCAAAACTTAGAAGACTGAGGCTATGGGCAGTGGTGTTTGATGACGACGATGAGGTTGTTGATATTGAGACAATTTCTGCTTGCTTTCCTCAACTAACTCATCTCTCCTTGAGCTATGAACTTAGAGATGCAGCTATTCAGTATGGATTGCAGGGTTCTTTTCAATTGGAAAATGTGGTTGTATTGGAGCTTGGTTGGACAGTGATTAGTGACCTCTTCTCACAGTGGGTAGCAGGGCTATTGGAAAGATGCCCTAATCTGAGGAAGTTGGTGATTCATGGGGTTGTTTCAGAAACCAAAACACACGAAGAATGCCAAACATTAGCCAAATTCACATCCTTCATTGTAAGGCTAACAAGGAAGTATTTGAAGATAGATGTTCAGTTTGAATATGACTAGATTTGAGCAACTGTGCCCTTCCTTGGAATTCACATTTTTGTTCAAATGTCAATAGCTCAAGGAGGTACACAATCCTTTATGGTGATTGTTTCTGTTATTACATGGATACCATGATGCCTTCCTTTTTAAGTTAAGACTCTGCTTCAGCATTGTAACTTACCTTATTCTATCAGTTCAAGTTCACATAGCGTTCACGCTGTGGTATTCTTATTGTTCTAGGTTAGTGCTTTCACATACTCCTTTCCTAGTGCAAAAGATTTTTTTTTTTTTTGTGCTTTTCTGTGTTATATCTGCCTGTAATGAAGTTAAGTTTTTTTGGTCCATATTTTAGCTTTTCTAGTATACACTGCATCAATTTAACTACATACTTGCTGTGAGCCTTTGTTTGCTTCTGTTTTTTGACCTGACCATGCAGAACAAGAAGTCACCTGTCTCGAGTTATAACAGGAGAATGATCTGAGGCAATGAATGTCCTGGTAGTCTAACTTGTGGGGTTGTGCTATTTTAATGAGAGATTTTATTTATAGCTATTTGTCGACTAATGTAAGGATAAGTATTATAGAGGTAAACGGGAGGGGAATGTATACATTATTTTGTTGTCGTTCTTTGCAGTCCTGAGAAGAGTAAATGTAGTTTTTGAAAATCCTGAAGTTGGAGAAAGCATATGAGGCAAATTCACTTAGCAGTTTGCGCCACAGTTTGAAGTTGGAATGGTTTGCATTGTCTAATTTCTTCTGGGTATTGGTTGAATGAAGGAGAGAGATGGATTGTTCCTCTTTACGCATTAGCTTTGTTGTTGTTGTCAGCATGGTTCCTCGTTGTAGCCAAAGTCGGTGTGCTAAAGTTAAAACTCATAGCCGCAACGTTTGTGTGGCTATAAAAGCTTCTCTTTATGTGGTACTCTTGGTCAATCATGACCTATATACTAATTTCTTGGATGGTCTTGATGCAGTATCTTGGTAAGGTAACAATGATAATCCCACAAGTGGGGGTCTGGGGAAGATCGTGTGTATAGAAAAACTTACCTCACTACCTATTCCCAATCGACCATCAACAAGTAAAAACATTACAAAGCTAGTATTAGAACTAAGACCATTAATGACATTCACAATTTTTTGGAAGGGACTAACTGAACTTCTTGTACTGGAGACTTAGTTATCAAATTTATGTGTAGTACATATGACAACCCCCTTCAAGGTGGGAAAGGAAGTAGGGAAAGAACAGAGTTGGTGTATATAATTTTAAGGAAAGATAATTTGAAGGTCTAGTAAATCAAAAGACTATCAAGTGACACATTTTGTACCAAGGATAATTATATTATATGTAACACCCTACAACTCTATTCATAAGATTTGAATTTTTTTTGTCATAAGTATATAAGCTTGAACCTAGTGATGTCTTACATGTACCTATATTTTAAGGCTCATTCCTATATGTGTGAAGTGTATGAGAAGTGAATTAGGTTCATAAAAGACCTCTAGTACTTAGTCAAGTTCAAAACTTCCCTATCGATTTAAGTTTTTCGCATTAGATTATGCAAGAGGCAAATTTAAATAACCACAACTCTCACCACACAATGAATTATTTGTCTCGTAATATACAACAACAACAACAACATACCCAGTAATATCCCACAAGTGGGGTTATTTGTCTCGTAATATATCAAATTAAATATCTTTGAATTATCTTTCAAATGCCACCAAGATTGCCTCATTTGGAGTTCGAAGCAAAAAGTTATAGTCGTTTTATTACGGACTGCCAGAGGAGAGTTGATTTTATGACCCTGACTTATGGGTTGTGGATTGAACTATGACCTGTACTGTCAGCTCGTGGAATGACTCTTGCAAGTCCATTTTTGGGTCCCAAACTCTACGGAATCAATTACGGGTCATAAAAGCTTCTACGGGTCATAGTTTGGGCCTGTAGAATGAGTTTCAGGACCTCGAAATCCATATCAGTTTCTACGAGTGGATTCTACGCTCCGTATAAGGTTAAGCCAAAACTTGTCAATTTTTCACCTAATTAAAACGCTAACCTTCAACTTCATTACGCTAGAAACATTCTCCAAACTTAGAACGTAGTTTCAAGAGGAGAAAAACTAGGGTTTCAAAAGAAGCTAGCTAGTGAATTCTTCAAAGTTTTTCGAGGATCTAAATCTTTCGGCTATGTAAGGCTTACAAAAAAATTCCTACTACATTATTTTACCATCATGCAACTACTAGTTTCTTCAAGTATCAAGTTATTAGTTGAGAACAAGATTTCTTCATTATGAGTAAATGTTCTTGTTTATGTTATATTTGAAGAAAAGCATGAAACTTATTAAATTTTTCTACTATGTTGAGGTCCTAAGTTGAGATACTACTTCTAATTGTTAAACTAGTTACACCTAAAGTTACTATAAAAATCTATGAATTTTCAAGTCTTGCCTTAAACTCAAGAAAGTATTAGCATAAGTATTTTATGAACAATGAAGCATGAAGCCTATGATTTTAGACAGTCTTGAAAAAAATTAAGAGAATACTAAGTTGGGCTACGTCCCAAAGAGAAGAAAAGTAACACTTTTGAGCAAATATATCCTTTTAAGTATGAGAATATGATTAATACTTTTGGGTGTAGTATTGAGCATCGATGAGTAAGAGTAATAATACCTTGAAATCATAAACTATGCAGTCAACATAGGATAGGACTGTACCAAGAGTACAACTCCTCATTTTCCACTGAGATAGCCCAGTTTGGGATGGATCCACTCCTCCAATACTTCGTCTCTTACCCTGACAAAGTATGGGATGACTCTGATAGCGTGGCAAGATGATGTATTATCACGAGGCTCATAGTGATGGTTGTCAGTTAGAGAATCTCTCCAAGAAGTAAAGCTTATTATTCTATACACCGAGATGTATTATTTCCTTATTGAAGTATTTTCTTTTATTATGTTGCACATTTAATTGAGTTGAGCTATTTTTCAGAGATGAGCATTTTAAGTATTGTATATTCATACATTAAGTTGTGCTCATTAATGCATTAAGACAAGTATTTCTTCTGCACTTGAGTTGCACTCTTAAACACGTTTAAAACATATTTTTTACTTGCATGACATACTTTTATCAATCAAGTTATCTCAGAGTTTAGTTCTAAAGCTGAGTATTAGGGGTGTACATGGTGCAGATTTTTTAAAAAACCAAACCAAACCATTAAATGCGGTTTTTTTAATATATAAACCAAACCAAACCAATAAATGCGGTTTTTTCAACCTCGGTTTTTTCGAGTTGGTGCAGATTGGTACGGTTTGCGATTTTTTCTGGTTTTTTTAAATAATTTGGTAACCAATCTTTTCTTACAAAATTATGTATAGAAAGATAATTCTCCTTCCATAGCCATAAAAGAAGTTGATTAATATGAATAATGAAATTGTTTTTACATACTAACTTGTTTTCAATTTCTTAGAAACTACTAATTAGTAAAAATAATATTCAAAAAAAGTACTAAACTATTAATCATTCAGTATATACAATCCCAAAATAAATAACAAAACTAAAAGTTGGAATACCAAAAAGATCAAAATCTTCAATGATATCAAACCAGCACAAAAAAAAATAACGATTGCATCAAATAAGATATGAAACAAATTACGTTCCAAGGCAATTTAA